>CAJDSM010028215.1:0-10156 GCA_903981925.1 Ostrea lurida
CCATCAATAGTGGGCGATCAGAAAGTTTAACATGGCTTATGAGTGGGGGGAGTTAAAATGGGAACGGGTGTGGTATAGTTTTAGTAGTATATCAGGGGTTGGCGATGTATATTGTTTTCACGTTCCTACTTTTGGAGAATATGACTCATATATGGAGGATGTAGCCAGCCAGTAATGCTTGGTGAAGGTCTTGTTAATTTTAGGCGCTAAGTGGCCGGGGTAAGGCACATGATGGCCGATAGCTCTTGAGCAGTTTATGCCGCGGAGGAATGGCGATGAATCATGATAGTTCGGACAATCGGCAGGAGATTCGTGAATTCTAGAATATATGTCCAATTTTAGACGACGATATACATTAGTATCAATTTTAGCAATTCAAAAATAGATTATCTGAATTTTACATATACATGTATGTTTGTACCGGAGATCGAAAACTGTTTATTCGTTAGCTGCAAACCTGCTATTGTTGAATGATAATGTTTGAATTTGATTCTGTTGCAAGTAAATGATTCATCACAAATAAAAAAAAAAAAAAAAAAAAAAAAAAAAAAAATAAAAAAAAAAAATAGTAAATACTTGTGATGTTTATAAAGGGTAGAAGGCCTACTCACAAAAATTAATTGGTTTATCTCCACGTCTTTACAATTAAATTTAACGTATCACTATATAAAGGGAGTCAAATAACACAAAAAATTGCAAAGATTTATCATTTTATTTCTGAGAAAGAGATACATGCAAAGACAGAGGTACCCCAGCCCCTAAAAAGCGACAGCAAGGCTATGGTTAATAGTGTTGGCCCAGTGTGGTTTGCGTAATAGATATTTTTTGATATTTAAATACTAACTAACATCACTATTTTACTTAAATAATTTTACTTTAATATCACCAAAATGTTACATTTGTTTTATAATGAATTACATGACGGTATGAATGTTCACGACGTAGATAAAGCAATTTTTTTTCTACAAGTGTTTGTTGGCAATAATTTTTTAAAAACAAAAAAAAGAAGATGGCACAAGCATCCACATTATTGTACAGCATTCGCTTCTATCCCAATCTTGTTTATTTTTTTTTATTTTTAAAAATTATGAACTTAGTTTTTAAGTTGTCGATTTGTTTTTTTTCCCTCTAGGTTATTCAAAAATTGGCTACTTAGGAGATTAACAATAAAACACAAAAAAATCACTTAGATAATCATTCATTTACGCCGACGTCGTAGCCGAGATGATATTCAGGAGATCGACGCCCCACCACCCCAAATTTTAAAGACCCTTTTATAGACGCAAAGTTGTGATCGTAAACTCTCATCTATTGAATTATTGGACTTTATTACACTAAACATCTTATTTTGACCATAATTTCTATCATCTTGATTGAACACAAAATCCAAGAGAAGATTACAAAGGTGTAATACATTCATGTCAGAGACATATTTTCAATAACATGAGACATGCTTAATATTAAACAAAAAACTTCATGATTCAAGCCAAAGAAATGCCCAACCGAGAAATCTAGACGGAGCTACCAGATATATGTTCATACAAATGTTTTTACTTGCTAATGCTCAATCTGGTTAAAATAATCCTTGTAGCTATATGACACACATAGCCAAACTCCATTATGACCATTGCCAGTCTTGTTCTCCAATGGCGTGTCACAGTTACTCTTTCATGCGCTCCGAAAGATTTTATCTGGCCAACATCAGACTCTATAACTCCCAACCAATACGCCTACCGATCTTGAGCCCTCTTGAAAGTTACAAGCGTTTACATCATCTAGATTGACTGGCTCCAGTTGAAGCCCGTGCTAAACATTGTATCTGAATGATATGAATTATTACTCCTTCTTGTTAACCCTATCACCTATATAATATACTCTATCCACAAACCAATGGAATGTACATTGTACACAAGATATTTTAAAACTGCCAAACAAACAATTATGTGAATATGTTATAAATAATTTTCAATTAGAGCCTGAATACTAATGACATGGCAGGTATATTCATAAGAATATATACTAACATTTTCGACTCAAGATGACTGTTGGGACGGAAATATTGAAAACAAATAGTCGAGACGTCAGTCCTGAATATTCGGAAAACTATATGAATTATTCAACTTTAATGTCCATTAGTTTCAGCTCAAACTTTTTGTCAAAGTATGTACACAGATCGACGAAAGAGTTTTGCTTTGAATCATATGCTGATTTCATCAGACTATAGATAGTAGACTGTATGACTAAGTATGATTAATATTTCTTGTTTACGTCCCACTCGAGGAAATATATCCCTACTTCTATGAAAGACCAATTACGGTGCAAGGGGCTACAAAAATTAAGGGCCTTTTTAATAAATGTCTCGCCTCAGGGCATATCTGTCCAAGCCCAGGAGGAAGGATCATTTTTTCGTGCCACATCGCTTGCCGCACATTGTGGTACACGGACGCGACCTACGGTTGCTCCAGAAGACACCAGTGGAATGACCTTCATCAATCCAAGGTAGTGGTCAAAGGTCAACACCGGTCACAACACACAATAGTGGTGTTAAAATTCTGGGCTGATGGGCCAGTAACTTATTCAGCATAACTTTCACTGAAGGATGCTGGTATAGCGAATGGAGATGTGGGTGGGTCTCTCTGAATAATAATCTTAGCCTTTCTATATCTCCATTCCTGTATGACTTCCCGTCGAAACGCGATCCTACATTTCGGATAGTCATTCTTCTTTATTGACACGCGAGGATGGGTGGGTATATGCTTATTAAAAGGGACCTATTCGTTTAGACTTCTTTATGGGGATTCGTGTGTTGCTTATTACGTTTCAAGATTGTACTTTTCCATGCAATCGATGTACTAGCATTGAGAAGAATGATGCTTTAATGGAAAATGCTCTTGCGCCGGCCATTGTTAACAACCCTGTTTGGACAGATCGACTGAATAATTATAACCTAATGCGGTCACCACAGAATACCACAACCCTGAAACTATGGGGAGTAAACAGACAGGTAGATTCAACATAGATTGATGGAGTGTTTTGATAAGTTTACGTGCCAAAATTTATAATGATATGGAGTTTGGTATAAGAGTTTGTTCTCATTAAGTATAGGTAAAAATATCAATAATTGATTGTTATCCCATATCCCAAAGTTAGAAAAAAGGGCAAATTGATCTGTAAAATTGGGAATGGGTAAAAATGACCATAAAGACCGAAACAAATAGTGCTACTTTTGGATTTATTAAGAATGGCGTCGGCAATCGCGCGAGAGACTCCACTTAGTTGTAAAAAAGACCAAAAATTTAAACTAATACACGTCAACAATTGCAGCCTATTTTTCACCACGTCTTAGTGTATGTGGGGCTAGAGAACAAGCAGGGTCTATCTACCTCGTCCCGAGCTTCTACACATTGTCCAAATCGAAAGGTCACTTTGTTCAACTACGCCACCTCAAATAAAGATCGCTTTTCCTCCTCCTGTGACTTGGTTGCACCGCTTGGTTTGTATAAAAAATTGTTATCCTCAGTTTCACCGAGAGACGTAGAAATATCACCAGGAAATTTTCACACGGGTTAAGGGTTAAGTTGATTTATTATCGAATGGACGGTTCTGGGGTTCGCGTACTCCAACTTATACTGAGAGTTTTTGTTTATTTCACACGTCAGGTGCCAACGACCGTGTTATGAATCGTGCAGAAAGCCACGAGGGGGTCTTTTGATGGGACTTGTTGCCTTAAGTAACACCCGGATAATCAGGACTCTAAGCAACCATTGCTAGTTACCATAATCTCAGCTCGATAAAGCCCGATGGTGACAGGCTTAAATGAAAACACCTATACTAATGACTGCCATTAAAAAGCTCTAAGTTAAGAAAAAGATTCAATTCATAGTTTAAATAAAACTGGAGCTCTGTCTTTAATAGCCAGTGTTGGTTCCGTCAAAATTCGTGGTCAAAGTTCGTGCTGAATTCACGAAAAGGCGTGGAATCTGGTTGACGTCCTCAATTATGAGTTGAATTATTCTCATAACGGGCTACGAAAACAACAAATTATAAAATCCAATCAATCAGTATGAAAAGTGGCTGGTAAGATATATAATTCGCAGATTCATTAATATACATGGAGCATTGCAGCTGGTGTATCCAACACGAGGGTATTAATCTCTTTTAGGAATTTTAATTACTCTTTTATCGCAAATCAAACACTTAGGATATACCAGCCTAAATTAGCTAAAGGTTACGTGAGTTTACGTATTTCCTAGAATCCATAATTCTTAAAGAAATTCTTGATTTCACAGATTTGGCCTTTTTACGTTGGTCTTAATATTTAATTGTGATGTCTATTGTTTGTCTTTTAGATAGTACCACAGCCATGTTATTATTATTGTCCACAATAAATTGACTTCTATATTCGTGAGTACTATCAAACTCCCACGAATGGTAGATTCATAAATTGTTTCGTGAATAGCTCATGATTCTCTGCCATTCAATCAGATAAAAATGGAGACCGTCAAGGATTTTCGGCAGGTTGATTATTCAAAGTTATGTTGATGAGTAATTTCTTCGGTACTAGATACTGTAGTCAGCATAAGGAAACTCTCAATATCTCTGTCTTTTATCTGTGTAGTCCGTATACTTAGGCCAATTTAATTTTTGGTAATTTTCTGACCTGTTTAACCACGCCCTCCAATGGTATGAATGACTTTGTGGCGGATTCAGGGTATACTGCTCTCTTGTTTGATCCTTCTCCCATGTCCGTCATTCTCTCATTCCCATCCATTCTATTCGTAGTCCCTGCTCCTCACATTATTTTGTAAACATCAAATTATTTATCTCAGCACGCCTATATATCTCAGGTTACGTGTATATTTGCCATGCCAAAAGCAATATTTTTCTCTAGGTATAGTGGTATCGTTGGATGGACGTTTTCAGATTCATCCGGACAAATCTCGTTCTGTCCTGCTGATTGACCGCCAGCACTTGGGGGATTTGTTTCTATTGTTGTATTATAGCAGTGAGTGCCATTTACTATGATTCCAGTATATTTCCTTAACATTTTGCGTTAAACAATATTATATATCTCGAGCAACTATGTCTCTACGTCGGTTACTTTCAGGAATTCTCGTTACCAGGAAAGCTTTAATATGTCGTACCAGGTTGTATCTTGGTAAGCCATTCCAGATTCATCAGAACATCTAAGCTTCCCTGTTCATTTGAACCGAGAACTTCGGATAACAAAAAATTAAACCATGGATAGATGCAGTACTTAGATACAATCATATTATGTAATTGGGTCTTATTATTTCAGGCAATGCAGTTTCTTGAAGCATACTCCGCTTAGATGCGTGGGATGCTCTGTTGCTTCTCGGTAGGGATCCTTGATTTAGATGTTGAGAGACATATGGGAGCGCAGGCAGAGCTAAAAAACTGGCATCAGCGAGAAGCGCCAGAGACCAAGGTGAGCTTGCTGGTGCGGAAGCAAGTGTTGTTCTCATCTTACTACTTATTTTTAATTGTTTAATTTTTGTTCTCCCTCTTCTCAATACTCTCCCCTGACATAGCGAAAATGTTTTTTGGGGCGGGAGGGGGGTATATAGGGGAATCACCTTCGTGTCTGGTCCGTCTGTCACGTTTCAGTCCAACTGTGATGCAGATTCATGTCCGACGTGCCCTAACTCTCTTTGGATCCTCTTGATATGCATTATTTCAGGCTGCACTATCTTGGGCGTTCTTTATGTGTGGTTCATCACCTATAGATTGAGTACGTATGTGTGCATTGTATTCTGTATAATTACTCATACTCTCTGTTCTTGTCTCTTCTATACCTCTTAAGGTCCGATAAATCAGCTCTCTATAGATTATATCACTTAGCTCCTCCCTCGGCATTAGTGTGTATCGGATATTCGAGGGAATATAATGACTTTGCAGTATAAGTTGGTTGTGGTCGGTACGTTTGATATCTGTTATGAATACCGTATATGTCAGCCACTAGATAAAACCAGATTTAACAATTGAGCTCCAATAGAACTCTAAATTCGATGAATATATGGCAGGTTGTCTAGGGGATTTCATATTTCACCAGTGGGTGTTCCTTTATGACAAGCCCTGTTCGTACTCTTCAAGAATGCGTTACCTCAAAAAAGTTTTTCGTGGAGAGGACCTCACTGACGTGACCATAGCATTATAAAAAAGTTCTAAAATAGTTCTTGAACTCACTTTTCAAAACTCTTTAACATTGGCCCATAACTTTTGGAACATGGAGCAAAGTGACTGAGACTTATTCGTATCTAACAATAGTCTGTATCCCTGATTTTTTCATGGTTTAACATGTTAGGCAAGGAGTGCCTTATTCAGACTTCTTGGTACCAAACTTTGACCCTATCTGACCCTGAAGATAGACTATGTATATTTGATTTTCTCCTACTTTTACTCATAAAACTTTTAAACATTGGCCATTAACTTTTTGAAATGGAGCCAGAAACGTGATGAGAAGCTTTCACCTTATTTACACACATATGTGTGTTCTTAATATTGACTAAAGCGCCGTTTATCTTATATGCTATTACACACGATTTATTCGACTCTTCCTGACCTCATCTGACCTTGCTGTTTTTTTCGATCTCTATCCTCTTTTACAAAAACATATAATAACAAATATAGGCCCATCTTCATCTTAATTGATGGCAGCGAGTGAGGACTTTCAAATATTACACATGATGTGTTCTCTTTTTAGATCTATATCACCTAATCAGAATTTCATAGAGTAACTCAACATTTTTTTGACCTCACTGACCTTGAGACCTTGAAGTTTGATGGTTCCACACTTGTTCAAAAACTCTAAGCTACCTTGGTTGCCAGTACTATTATGAATGCAAGTGATGGGACTTGTCTATTTCCACAATGTTGTGTTCCTAATAACAAAGTCTTTGATCGGACTGGTACCTAATCAATTTTTTGACTACCCTGCCTATGACCTTGAAGTTTGACACCCTACTTTCAAAAACCTTAAACATTGGCCATAAACTTTGAATGTAAGTATGTGGATTAGATTTTTCATATTTGCACATGCTATAATCCTTTTGGCAAGCCCCTTTTCACTGGCATGTGGAATCCGGGGTATATTACTAAAATGTTTTGCAAGGTGCACTGTGACTTATTAAGTACGATCGTTAAATGGTTATATCTAGTGGCATATATATTCGGATGGGCATCTGGTTTAATTTTATATTGTTTGGACATTTTGTAAATAAAAAGTTATTGATGATTTGTCGACAAACGACATCCTTGTGTTTAACGATGATTATGTGTCCGGGCCGCATAAGGGGCATAATTTTCAACTATTTTCTTTGTCATAATTAGGAATTATTATAAGTATTTTTAATGGCAACCACAATGGAAATTGCATCACCATATGAATTACTTGTGTGCATGTACTCATGTCGTGTACTGTCGTGTTCTGTCTGGTGTTGTGCAGGGATTCGTGTACCAGGTTATAACTTCATATTATTCATCTGGTAGCCATACATAATGCTTTGCGATATGAGGTTGTCATTTTAAATATGATGTTTTCGCGAGGATGATTGTGTCCCATACACTCCCGACCTATATATGACCTTGACCTTTTTGACCTCCAAACGGATCTAAAGGCACGGTATAATTAATTTTCTAACTTGGATTATATTTGGCATACGGGTGTATAGGATCACCAAGAGAAGATGTATCACCATGAGAAGATGTGTCACATACATTCATGACCTCTGTATAACCTTGACCTTGATCTCATGGTCAAACTTAATTGTAGATTTTTTAACAGGGATTTGTGTCCGGGTCATTTCTTCTATGTTCAAGCTTTAGTGATTCAAGTGAGCATAAAAATATGTGGGTGGCGGGGGTATCCTTTGTGAGTTTTACTCACAGTATTTATAGTTTAGATAAAATGTAGCTTATTATCTGTATCATAAAATATGTCTTAAACACAATGCATTATGTAACTATTAATCAAAACCTGCCAAAATTCCCAATAACTAGTTTTGTATTGTCTATTGTGTTTTGTCTTTTGATCATATTTATTATGTAATTTGTAAAGACCACATTGGAAATATATGTATGGGTTCATCCTTAGGTTATATATCACTAATATGTCTTGTTCTCTATGTTACATATTCTTTAATTGTTTTAATGACAAAGTGCAATAATTTAGATTATATATGTCAGCTAGGTTTCAATTTGGTATTTTAAATTTGTAATCATGACACTGTGATTATTTTACACCTAGATAAAATGAAGTAACAAAAATCAAATTTTCGCCACAATGATTGCCATTGTGTGTAATCAGCTCATCTTTATAATTGAGTTATGTTAATTATTGAATGGAAAATGAGTTCTCTTTGCAAGTCATCTCACTATGGTAATCTCCTAATTTTCCTTTCCTTGCATGAAAGGGATCCAGAGATTTGAAAGGTGTCTGGGGTTTTCAAGATTGCAGAAACATTGAAGAAGAATGGTGATAATATTATATATGTCCCTTGAGACAATTTAAATTACGTAGTTTTCTGAATCAGATTAAAAGGCTATAAAGTTAAGGTCATTTGTCGAAATAAATGTCAATTTAAGGCATTCTCTGTAAGCGATTTCTGATTATCATTTTTTCACGGAAGTTATTTATGCTATCAAATATAATTGAAATAAGAAAGTTTATTTCTCAGATATTTGATTACTCACGATCAGCACATTTTCATTCATTTACCAGGCCATGCAGCCAATGAATAGGATACTATTTAGTTACACAGCCATGAATGTAATTTAATGAACAGCTTTGTAATTCTGGGTGTAAAATTACAGGCATCTACATTAATGAATATATAATTAAGGGTAAATTATGTAAAAGTGGAAAGTCTTTTGATTTCATTCACTGACGTTATGCATTGTGGGGTTGGATCAATGACCATTACAGAAGGGAAAAGATGTGACTGCATGCATATCTACCTTAATGCCTGGCATATACACCTTAATGCCTGGCATGTACACCTTAATGCCTGGCATATACACCTTAATGCCTGGCATGTACACCTTAATGCCTGGCATATACACCTTAATGCCTGGCATGTACACCTTAATGCCTGGCATATACACCTTAATGCCTGGTATCATGATATGAATTAATTAGCATCGCTATAAGGACAAAGTAGATTTAATTTCTTTTTGAACAGATCCGTAATTTTTTTGTTCAAGCACAGTTATGTTTGTCAGCTAGTTTAATATAAAGATGATGTAACACCTATTTTGCCATATCACGTGACTTGTGTTCTAGAAAGGAAGGCTCTGGAAACTTCATTTTAGTACACATAGACTGTAAATCGTAAGAGTTCATTTTAAAGCATTCTATAACACACCTGATTTAATTTCTTCCACTTTAAAGTAGCATTCTGCTAGTCACGGTGGCTCAGTGGTAGAGCTCTCGCCTCGTGATCGGGAGGCCGTGAGTTCAAGCCCCATGTACGGAACGGCTGCGTCAAACCTAATTAAGACATTAAAATATTTAGAAGTGAGAATCACGGGTCTTTCGGGTATGACCTTAAACGGAGGTTCCGTGTCGCAGCTGTTGTGGCACGCTAAAGATTCGAACCTCACTGCTAAAAGCCATGAGTGCTAAGCATAGGTCTAAATTTGCAGCCC
Organism: Ostrea lurida; assembly: GCA_903981925.1. Lineage (NCBI taxonomy): Eukaryota > Metazoa > Mollusca > Bivalvia > Ostreida > Ostreidae > Ostrea > Ostrea lurida. The sequence goes on from CAJDSM010028215.1 coordinate 9,667, forward strand.
TTCACCGCAATGGTGACATCTCATTATGAGTGAAGTATTCTTAACAGGACGAAAAACAAACAAACTAGAAATACTGTGAGTAAAACTCACAAAGGATACCCCTTGCCACCCACATATCTTTACGCTCACTTGAGTCACTGAAGCTTGAACAAAGAAGATATGGTTCAGACACAAAATCCATGTTAAAAACGTATAAAGTTTGACTTTAGATCAAGATCAAGGTATACAGAGGTCATGAATGTAAGTGACTGATACACTTCTCATTGCCAAATATAATCCATGTTAGAAAACATACACCTTTGACCTTAAGGTCAAAAGTGATGGTCAAAGGTCATGTATAGGTCATGAAAGTATGCAATGCATCCTCTCATATTGATACACCCATCTGCTAGATATGGTATGCATACATCAAAGAACAAAGAAGTTATGGCCTAGACATGAAGACGGACATACAGACAAACAGAGTACAGTTAACTCTCGAATTATCGCC
>CAJDSM010028226.1:7037-17265 GCA_903981925.1 Ostrea lurida
TGGGTTTGTGTGACACCAAGAACAAACCTCTTTGTGCTGAGTTCCAGTCACTGCTTAAAGTGAAGAAAATCCAATACATGTATCTATAAACACAGTGTTCAAATACACATCTAATCGCAGTAGTGATGCATGTTTAAAACAGCTTTATCTACAGCGAGTATTTAATTGCAGTTTCGTTAATCGCTCCCTGGTAATATGTTCTTTTACAGTTGCAACATTTAAACCCCGCCACGACAAAAGTCATGGAGTTTCGCCAAAACATCTTTAAGAAGGACTACAAACCAATCCCATTTTTAAAAAAAAATCAGAAATTCCATGTGCACAACACTTTCTTTTTACTTTTTGAAATATTTAATCTAAAATAAAAGAAAAGAAATGAGAGTTTTCACTCCTGACATGGTCCCACCATAAATACCTAAGAGGAAATCTCTGTGATTCGTTTTGCTCCAATCGCGATGATACCTAGCTTCCGCCAAAGCAGAAACACCTGCGTGAAAACTGACATTGAATTTCTGTAAGTTTTCACAATGCGAAAATTAGTGATATATTTTCCGCCGCACTTTCAGTCTGTGTGTAAACCTGATGTTGAAATGTCAGACTGTGTGATAATTTTTTGTAAAAATATATTCTACACGCCCGCAGTTTAAATTATGCTGAAATAAAAATATGTGTATCATATCATTGTGTCACTATAAAATGCTTAAGAAAATGAGACAATGTAATCTTTTTTTCTATTTAAAGCATTGACTTTGTTGTATTTTTTTTCTCATTCTTAGGTCTGGGTTAGAATGGCCCCCAAAGTCTTTGCGTGTCCAAATTGAGACGACAGAACTATGTCCACAGCTGGTTTTGACACAATAAAGAGATTCCGCCGCTCAAAGGTCATACGCCGCTGAGCGTAGGTTCTAAATTTTGCAGGCCCTTCATCGGCAATGGTACGTAAAACTATAAATAACCCAATCAATCATTTCTTTTCAATTTTTCTTATAGCAATCCAGGTCAAAAATAGTTCCATCTGTAGTTGCTTTTCCAAAAGTTCTCATTTTTATAACACGCAACTGAGATTTTACATTATTCATTCTGATTTTTTTTTAAAAGTCAGTAACTCCGATACTTTCTTGACTGTAAATACATTTATGTTGCGAAAAAAATCATGACAGGTCAGTGACTCGTAGCCCCCCCCCCCCCCCCCACACACACCACAACACCCTTGCTGTAATCTACCCTTGGCTGTAGCATGTAACAAACACTTTACAATGTTTACCAGAAACCCCTTTCTTGTACCCCTATTGACTCCCTCTGAACACTGACCACTGCAGACAGAAGTTTTAGATAAGTCTGATGTGCATCTTTTGTGTAATATCTAAGGAAATATTATTTAGCTAAATAAATCATACCGAAGTATACGAAAGACAACAACGCAGATAGATCTGTTGTTTGAAGTATCTGTCGCCATATGCCCATATAAGTATTGTTTACATTTTTGCACGAGTATAGAAGGAAATCAATTTTGTCTGATTGTTAAAAACGATAAGCAGATTTTTTTTAATTTTATTTTTGCCACCATATACTTTCTCTTTCTTCTAATTGAATTAAACGGGATGTTCACGTTGAACAGCATCTTCCCGCTGAAAGCCACTTGTTTGAATAAATCCACCCCGAGATCTCGTATAACAAAAAGCATCTTAGTTAGATATGCACAGACAAAATGTAGTACCATTTATTGATGTTAAAATAACATAGACAAATATATTGTCCTTTATAGTTATTTCAGCAAAATGTTTTGCCACAATTCCGAAGATCCTATGAATTTAGCCCTCTCCCGAGACGTCAAATAGAAATAATGAGAACAGTCACATTATTGCAGGCGATATATCAACTTTACATGGCAATATGTTTTTATTTGTAACTTCTACATTTACTTTTCATTTCCGTGTTTTACATCACCTTTGTAAAGGACCTTTTAGAAGCGAGGCCAACTACTAACAAAAAAGTTGATGCTGTAGGGTTATAACGAATCTCGTTTTTTAAAGTCAGCATTGCGCAAAATTCTACGCGTCGCGTATAATGACCTTGTTTGCGATTACAAATTATCAACAATCCATTATTTGACTGATTTGTTTCATACCCTTGTTAAAACTGTCATTTTCCTATTAGATTTTGAACTACGGGTAAATTCCCATTTACTTTATTTCGACCAAGGGACTCATGGCTGGGTGTGACCGTCACAAGGATCTTACTCTTTCCATGCCACCTTGATCCTACCTTTCGTTTGTCGGATGTCTGTATTGGCCCGTACACCGATTTTGTATTTGTTTTTTTTATTATTTATTAGGATTACGTTTGGCACAATGGTTAACTTCGCCTTTTTGCTTTCAAACTAGACTCTAATCCCAAAATATAACGGCTTTCAAAATGAGTCATGCTTTACACTTACCACAAATATACTTTTAAATACCTGAGGAAATATATGATGTTGCGTCGTATTTTGACAGAAGCGCAAATGCTACTGAAATTTTACTAGGAGTTATTCCTCCTTTTACATTTCGATGGGAGAGTTCCGTTCATTAACCTGTCATGTACCCGCGCTTGAAAATAAAAACAAAATATGCCGATGAAAAACCTTTGCGGCAGCCTATTTGAATATATGCTCATTTTTGGGAGAATATTTTGATTACAGTATAAACATATATTCATTTTTCAATGAAACAAAAAACTCCGATATGTTCATGTTGAGGATGGCAATTATTTGTTTCCTGAAATTAAAAATGAATCTTACTTTTTTCGGATCCTCTATCTTCATCTTCAGCTATTAATGCATGTATTCACAAAATTATGGACGGTATAAAACAGCATCAAAGCGCGACAGCGTATTTGTGATAGTTGTGCCGTCCTAAAAAAACTTTGGGTGATAATATGCATATCACACGAAAGAATATAAGATTGATTCTATTATTTCATTTTTATATTACAAAAAAAAAAAGAAACTGTTCATTAGACTTTAATTGACTTGTTCCAAGTACGTGATTCAAAAAATCCCCCAGTTCTTAAAAAAATTGTGTTAACCAATGACAATGAACCTAGGTAACACTTGAAATAAAATTAACAGATAAAAAATGTTGTGAAAACTAAATTCGCTAGAACTGTTTTTACTCATTTTCAATTCAAACAAAAAACAAATGTCCTAAATGTTTTTGTTACTCATCCAGGAAATTAATCGACAAACTTACTCTCATGTCCACAGAGCGTAAAGCCGGTGACACGCGTGTTCTCCCCACAGGTCCCAGGTTATCATACGTGTCTTATTTTCTTCCGTTGGTTCTTTCGATTTCTTTCGTTTGCTTGCTTGTTTCTTTTCTGGACTTTTTTAAGCTTGTCAGCCTTAGTTCCCTCTTTGAAGATTCGTATTACCCAAAATCGCCGTTTTCCTTCTTTTGAATAAGGATGAAGTGCCCTGCTGGTATTGGGAGTATTTCTTACATCGTCTTTGTTTTTGTTGATGATTCCAAACAGGAAAATTTGCCCTCCTTTGTATGCGGGTTTATCCCCCATTAATTGTCAAATCGTCGTTAATTTAAATAAATAATTGAAACAAACTTAATCAAACTGTACATATTTGAAAGTTCAAATAAATGACAAACATTTAAATTTTAGATTGTTCACACATTTTCAACGATTTCTTATTCATTATACTATTATCATATTCAGAGAAAACACATAAAATTAAAATACACCAATTCGCCTAAGGACCCATTTCGTTTCTGTACAGTAATTAATTGCTGAGCTTTTAGCACAAAATTAGAATTGGAATCTTCAAATCGAATTTGTGGAGCTTATTAATAACGGAACAACGTATTGAATTGCACTGCAAAATTAAAGACATGGTCAATCAAAGAAGCCAAAGAAACATGTCAAGCTGGCGATCAGATACTATACATGTACATTATTCTTTTATATTGTTTTCCCGCCCATTTTGAATACAACACCAATCAAAGCGTGTTTAAAAAGATAATATTTTTGAAAAGTACATGTACTTAGAAATCCACAACGTTTGAAACACGACAATAAACTATTGAATCATTTAAAGTTCTATCATTTCTAGAAGATATTAATTTTTTTTTGGGGGGGGGAGGCTTCCCCCTTGGGTTGTTGTTGTTGTTGTTTTGTTTTTGGTTTGTTTTTTTTGTCTATAAAAACATACTAAGTCATCTATTTTACTCTATTCTCCATTTCAAGTATATGCCTTCTTACTTTCATCAACATAGATCTCCATACTGAAGTGAAATATTCTTCCGATGGATGTTAAAAACAATAATGATCAATAAATTCAATCACGTTCATCAAGGAATAAGACATATTACTAGAGATATGACACTGCACACCCGAAGACAGCTGCAAGAAGACACACTGAGCTATGCATCTTTGTCTTCTATGCTGATTGTCGAGGGCAATCTGCAGTTCTCTGTTCAGGAACTATTTATTACACTTGCTCGGTCCCTGGAGGCAATCTGAGTTCTTCTGTCTCTAGGAACTATTATCATAATCTCAGTTGTGTAATATGTAATGCTTTACAATGGAAAAAGCCATATCCATGGTTTACAAATTGTAGAAAGAATTTTCCAAAAATAAGCAGGTAAGAAAAGAACATGCCAAACTTAAAAATTTCCATCTCTTTAAAAAAAAATACCACTCTTACCCTTTAATCAATCGCAAAAAATGTCTCTTCATTATTTCCCCCGATATAATTACAGCGCACTCAATTTTAATTGAAACAGGTTTATTGGAGAAAATAATAGAAATGTAAACTATTTTTTTTATTAGTTCGCTTCCGTTCTGCAAACAATTTCACTTAATAAACATTAAACAAGTTACTTGTCCGAAATAACACTGCATTTTATTAACTTACTACAAGGTCCTTACCCATGGATTTCCAAAAGCCTGGAATTCCACACCAATTCAATGACGGTATATATATATATAATAACAAAAAATATAGACCCTGACTGTTTATTTTGATGATTGTAAATAAGGGGACAATAGCTCTTTTTTATCACGCTTTCTCTCGCTCGAAAGTTGTTACAATTTGTCCTAACCACTCTTGTTAGGGCCGGGATCCACTGACTTCATGTATTGTCTCTCTGGGTACCGAAAATCCGGAAATCATGGAACTTTCATTGCTGTCAAATTCCTTTTATCGACCTAATGACTGTTGTTTGTGTGTTAATAAAATAGTTTGTTTGAAAGTTTATTTTTAAGTCTGATAACGAAAAAGGGCAGCACGCAAGAAATCCATCAAATGGAAGTTACTGGAGGCGGTTAAACACCCCATAGGGTTGCCCGGGGAGTGGTCCTGGTTCTTTTTCCCGTTCCTGTTTAAATAATTGGACAGACATAAAAGTGTGTAATGCTTAATCAAAATAGCCAAATATTGAAATATATAGCCCATTGCTATTACTATGTTACTAGCTTTAATACGGATATGTATTTAATTCAGTTTTTAACAATTTAGAAATTTCTATATATTTCAAAAATTACAGGACTTTATCTCCCTCAGGAATAGTCTGATCTTCGAAGTATTTGCCATATGTGGGCACTACATTGATTCACTTTTTATAAGTTTACTCTCATTGTTTCGGATTCAACACTTTCGCGCTTATGAGCACCTCACTGAAGAGGCTTAATTTGTCGAAATCGCGCATCTGGTGCCATACAATTTGTACCGTATATGATTTATATCAGAGAGAAAAATTGACTCTGTAAAGAAATTTTGTAAACATCATTCAATTGTCGTTAAAACACAAAATAAAAACATTATCCAAAAGTCCGAGGTAGGGCAAACACCGCGCACCCTCTCCACTCTATAGATGCAAACAAAAAGCCATTAGTTTGTCTTTTTTGGATCATTTTGTTTGCCTCTATTTACGACATGCAGATGTATATGTCTATGACTAGTTTATTGCCCCCCGACATCGTCATGCACTTATCTCTGCTGAGTATCATCTTATGTCTAATACTAAGAGTGTGCTCACCCACTCTCACTTTCTTCAGAATAAATTATCTATTATTCTTTTCTTTAGAATCAGCGTCACTATACTGCTCTTCATGATCTTAATTCATGGAGTTGAGAGTATGTAATATAATTTATAGAGTGATAGCACATCATTTTAATGGTTTTTCCCTGATTGCCAAAGCACAATCTGGTACAATTAACGAGTATAGATTAAAATCGTGTCATTGTAAAAAGATATTCTCCACCACAAATAATCTACTCTCGATTTATATTTGAGGATCCACTCTAAATAGAACTCACGGTGTCAGGCAAGCTTCGAGTAGTTGCATACAATATATCGTCCCTCAAGAGTGTCTCTTTAACAGCCCTGGTAATGCATTATTAATTGTTTGTATAGAAAAGGACCCGAGATCTTTCCACTCTTTAGAGGCGTCTAGTGTATCCAGTATCTATAAAGACACATCATCTTATCTTTCGTGTAAATTATTTAGTTCTTATAAATTTACGCGAAACATCTAGAAATGACAAATACATATGTAATTGTCAGAATCGAATACGAGATATACTTAGGGTTCTATCGAAAATATTTGAAACATATAGTGAAACAGAACAAACACAGTCTCAATTTTTGAATAATCCTCATCCTTTAGTAAGGCATGCTATGTCAGAATATAAAATCGTGTGCGAATACGTCCCCACTTACAACATATGTAAAGGAACAAAACTAGTATTATATGAAAAAATCGTTATATATATATAACCCAGTCAAAAACATCTCAAATTCAACAAAGGTACCGCATAGTAAATTTAAATAATTTACTAGTAAGGCAAGAGATTTCCAAAGGAACATACAGTACTCTATAGTCCTTAGAAACCACCGTTTAGTTTTTAATGTTAAAGAAGATAACAGTAACTTTACAAACAAATACAATGGTATTACTGCCTATAAGGTGCAGCTAGTATACATTTTTCATATATAATATGTAACTTGTTTTATCACTTCTGCTTTCTTAAAGTCAGAAGAATAAATAGTATGCCATTTTACCTGTCAAATGGTGAATACGGGAGTTTGCGATAATTTTTTGAATATTTGATCCATTAAGACAAAGTGCCAAGTTCCCCCCTCTCCTCTCTCTCTCTCTCTCTTCTCTCTCTCTCTCTCTCTCTTCTCTCTCTCTCTCTCTCTCAGATTTTGTCCAACGCATGGGTTTTTCTTTCTACAGAATTCATGATTAGTCATGAAAGTATGCAACATTTAAATGCGTGATGTTCTTGGAATTCAAGCTTTTAAAATAAGGACTGAAAATCTTTCATCTTGATTACAATTTATATCCAGGTAATAAGTGGTGACCATCGGGACTAATAATAAAATGGGGAAAGAGGATCATGTACACTTGGATCATTTTAATTGTAATTGTTCGATATCTAGCGTACTGCAACCTTTGTTTGTAATTAAAATAACTTGGAGTAATTAATGAAATTGTAGCAATATGAAATACAAGGTGTGGATTTTTATTCTTAAAGCAAAAACATAATACAGGGACTGCTACTTTTTTATGGATTGAGGGTGTTTGTTAATGTTGACAGCTACAATTGTTTATTGGTCAAATTGAGACGTAGAATTCGGTGGAGTTTCAACACTATTTTTGTTTTGAAAAAAAAATGTTAAGTAAGCTTCCAACTTACATCTAGAGCTGGAATTGTCAACACTCGCTAACACGAGCAAAATAGGTTTTCATCTTTCATAGTAACAATACCATGTGATAATGTAAAAAAGTAATTACAATGTAGCGAAGAACTTAACATGGTTGCCATGATTTATTTCATTATTGCTAACTGTAACGGAGATGGATTTGTAGAGATATTTGGGACATCAATAATAAATCATAACGCCAGGTTACCAAAATTGTGACACCACCAGTTGCGCATTTCGGACAAACATGTCTCTTCAGGATGCTCAAACCGAAAATGTTGGAAATCCGGAAACAATGGAATTAAGCTATAATAAAAGTGAACAAGTAGTACCAAAGACTGGAGCCAAACACCTTTGAAGGATTCAGAGTTTGCCCTGAGGGAGATAATCCTTAATTTTTGATATAAATTTCCAATTTTTAACCACTGCAATTAAATACATATCCGTATTTGAGCTATAACATGTACATAGCAACATTGGCTGTATGAGACCCTTGGGGGACTTTTTGCAAATCTATTTCTTTTTAAAAAAATCCAAAATGAAATTTGCTAATTCCCTTTACACTCAAATTGGAGCCATTACAAAAGCCATTTAACTAGTTTGGCTCAGCCTGGACTCTGGATTCTGTCCAATAAATATATTCAGAATACGTACTAAAACAGTGTTGATTGATTTGAAATGTTTCGATGTATGGGTGGTACAATCTGCCCGTCTAATCTTGGCCACCGAACTTTACAATAGAATAACAAATGATTGCTGTTAAAATTATCTAATAAGTATGTATTATACCATTGTTCAAAAATTACAATTGCAAAAATGTAATAAAGCAAGGTTAGAGTCATACACTCAGCGGAACTTTGTCTGTTCTAGAACCTTGCAAACTTTCACTGTAACCCATGGTTTCAGGACAAATTGTAGATGAAATAGTAAAAATCTCGTAAATTTGTACACATTTCAAGCAAAGTAAACCCTTCGTGTGACCCAGAATTCAGGTATTGTTAAATTGAAAGGACACCGGTAACTGCAGTGTGGTCAATTTAACATCACCTTTAGGTTAATAGTAAATTTTCATCTAAGTGTCGAAATCACTCTTAATTCATTTACATGAGTTAAAGCATTGTGATTTTTGTATCATTTGAAAGTATAAAAATGGTGAAGTAACAATGTATTAACACTAATCATAGTCCCAAAAAATATATACAAAGATGGAGTTGCGGGCAACACGGACCTTTGACAACAAAGCGAAGTTAGATCAGGCTACCATGATTATAGAATATAAAGGCGAAGAACAAAGTAATTCAAACGTATTCATAAGTCCAAAAAAAACACATCACGAAATCGAGTACTGCTAAAGTGAAGAAAATCCAATACATGTATCTATAAACACAGTGTCAAATACACATCTAATCACAGTAGTGATTGCATGTTAAAACACTTATCTCAGCAGTATGTTAATTGCAGCTTTCGGGTTAATCGCTGCCCTGTGTTTATGTATGTTCTTTTACAGTGCAACATTAAACCCCGGCCACGACAAAAGTCTGGAGTTTCGCCNGATGAAGCCAAAGTGGGGGCCCAGGGGGCAATGTCCCCGGAAGTTCTTNAACATCTTTAAGAAGGATACAAACAATTCCTTAAAAAAATCATGAAATTCCATGTTCACAACACTTTCTTTTGTACTTTTTGAAATATTTTATCTAAAATAAAAAGAAAAGAAATGAGAGTTTTTCACTCCTGGACATGGTCCCACCATAAATACCATAAGAGGAAAATCTTTTGTGATTCGTTTTGCTTCCATCGCCGATGAATACGCTAGCTTCCGCAAAGCAGAAACCTGCGGAAAACTGACATTGAAATTTCTTGTAAGGTTTTCACAATGCGTAAATAGTGATATATTTTCCGCCGACTTTCAGTCTGTGTAAACCTGATGTTGAAATGTCAGACTGTGATAATTTTTTAAAAATATATTCTACACTGCCGCAGTTTAATTTATGCTGAATAAAATATGTGTATCATATCATTGTGTCATATAAAATGCTAAGAAAATGAGACAATGTAATCTTTTTTTTCTATTAAACCAATTGACTTTGTTGTTTTTTCTCTCATTCGTAGGGTCTGGGTTAGAATAGGCCCAAAATCCTTTGCGTGTCCTTCAAAATGAAGACGGAAACAAGACTATGTTCAACAGCTGGTGTGGACACAAAAGATCGCCCTGCTCAAAGGTCTTAACGCGCTGAGCGGTAGGTCTAAATTTTGCAGCCCTTCACGGCAATAGGTGGACGTAAACTATAAATAACCATCAAAATTCTTTGCAATTTTCTTAATAGCAATTCTAGGTCAAAATAGTATCTTATTGCTTTTCACCAAAGGTTCTCATTTTTATAACAACGCAACTGAGATTTACATGGTATTCATTCTGATTTTTTTTTAAAAGTCAGTAACTCGATACTTTCTTTGACTGTAAAACATTATGTTGCGAAAAAAATCATGACAGGTCAGTGACTGTAGCCCCCCCCCCCCCCCCCCCC
>CAJDSM010028230.1:0-22085 GCA_903981925.1 Ostrea lurida
GAATGAGCCTTCTGGGCTTTCGTACAAAAGGTCAAGTGCACTGGACATCAAAGCCGTAGAGGATAGTGCTCAAATGACTGATAATCAAGGCTCGTGCGTGGGCATCTTGTCTTTAACAAATATTTGACCAATCAGGAAAGAGAAGAGATAATACAATGTATGCTGTTTACCAATATACTTGTTTTGAATGAAAGTCAATTTTGAATTACAAATATTTACTGAAAACTGATAAACAGTCTTGCGCAAGTAGTTAACACCATGATGAACACCATGTGGTGCGTGATTGGTCATTTATCGGTCGTAAGTACAGCCAATCAGAGTGTGCCATTCTAGTAACATAAGAAATAAGGAAATAAACTGTCTTTATCTACATGTAGGGGAACATTTATCCCTATAATTAGCCCCCCCTCCCCCCCCCCCCCCCCCAACCAAAAAAAATGATTATGTGATTCTCAAGCCAATTTTTTAAAAAGTCAATGAATGAGGGAGAAAGGTTTTTTTTCATATCCTAAAATAAACAGAAAATGAAAATATATTTTTAGTCGAAATTCATGATTTGTAAAATCGTTTCAACATAGAGCAAGCATTAGGAAAACCTCCCACAATATGCCATGGCAGAATAACTTAAAATTTAATTGTCTTAAAGTTTCTTCACTGAATATCTAAAGTGCAATAGAGAATTTGGGATTATTTTTTTCCTCTTGAATTGAAAGAGCTAGGTCATAAGAGAAATTTGATTTTACTCATTTAAGGATAGATTTGGGTAAATTTTGTTTGAAAAGATGTGAGCGGGCCTGATAACTATAAGTAAATTATTAGTTCGATTAGGCTTTAGGAAATGGTTAATAACTAGTTACGGTAAATTGCCCAGTACGAGTGAAGAGGATGACTTGACCTGTTGCTGCATACAAGAAACATGAAGTTTTAACGCAGTAGCCTTGTAAAATTTTTATTGCAGCCCAGTGTCAATGTGGCTGTACTGATCGATATTCTGGCTTGACCTCTCATGTTTTTGTTTTGATTGCAGCCCAGTGTTGATGTGGCTGTACTGATATTCTGGCTTGACCCATCATGTTTTTGTTTTTATCACAGCCCAATGTTGATGTGGCTGTACTGATCGATATTCTGGCTTGACCTCTCATGTTTTTGTTTTGATTGCAGCCCAGTGTTGATGTGGCTGTACTGATATTCTGGCTTGACCCATCATGTTTTTGTTTTTATCACAGCCCAGTGTTGATGTGGCTGTACTGATCGATGACAGTTACAGAAAGTATGGACACATATCTAACCAAGACATTGACAAACTACGGCTGAAATATCGACTTCATGTTGTCCAGGTTAGTGGCAGATATTTTTTTTTATCTATATACTAATTTCTAAAGCTACCCTGTACTATATTTTGGAATCTTTATTTTAGCTCACCTGAGCTATATACTGTAAAGGGCTTAAATTTCGCTGGGCTAAAATTTCGCGATTTTTATCTTTTAACATTTCGCGATGGTTTAAATTTCGCAGATAGTAAATATTCTAAGCTGGAATCTTATACCCAAATACATTGAACAGTACTTCGCGATGTTTTTATTTTCGCGATAATTGATATAATAGCGAATATAGCAAAAATTAAACCTACGCGAACATTTCCTTCTTTACAGTATCCTAGGCAGTCCTATCAGAATTAATCTGTCGACTGTTGGTCTTATCAGTAACTTCTCATGTGTAACTACCAGTTGATGTGGCTCAGTGATATGTGACTGGAAGGTCATAGGTTCAAGCTCTGCTCATGCACCTAAAACCTAAATGTGGAGTCAGGAGTGATTTCTCCTTCTGTGAGCATGTCATTGAAACAGGAGGATCCAATAATTAGGGCCCCGCTGAGTATGCGGGAGTCCTATAGTAATCAGCTTTTCCGTCCGTCTCCGTCCATCACAAACAGCTTTTCGCGCGATAACTCAAAGGGCTTGCACCAATTAATATGAAACTTTAGGAGAGTGTAAATATATCATTTAATTTTATTTCACTTGATCACCTAGTGCCGATTCTCATTGGTTGAAACACTTTATAACAATTGAGTGATTTTCAATCACTTACCTGAACAACAAGTAATGTCTAATGAACATTATTTTTGTTGTTGTAATATAATATTAAATGATAAGAAATATTAAATCTTATATATTTTTCGGAACGAAGCAAGCAATATAATGCCTACATATATGCTAGCTGGTTCCGAGTATAGAAGGTAAACCTGTGATGACATCAATTAGTATGCCGATTGCGCTATTGATGAGTTATTACCGTCTCAAATTCAGGTGATACCTGCCAACACCCCGGAAAAATATAAGATTTCATTCTTATATCATGTTTGAGTGCAGCTCCCTTCGATTTTGGAAAATTTGCTGACTTAATATGGAACTTTTCATGAAAAATTTCAAAAAACGTTTCACGTGATAACTCAAAAGGGCCTGCATCAATTAATATGAAACTTTGGGTAGTGCAAATATCCATTGAGGTCAGCGCCCTTTCGATTTTGGAAAATTTCTGAATTCACGTTTCAGAGATATGGAACTTTTTTCATAAAAAATGGTGTTTTTCAGTTTTCACACAATAACTGAAAAACGCTTTCACTAATCAGATTGAAACTTTTAGAAAATGTATACCTCAGAGTCTATAGAGGCAAGCTCCCTTTTGATTTTGAAAAATTTCTGATTTCCCGTTTTTGGGTTATGGAACTTTATTATAAAAAAAGGGAAGTAACTCAAAAATGTTTGCAGAAACTTGTATGACAGTTTTGGAGAGTGTTAGAATTCTTATCCTCTCACAACTGGTTATGGAGAGAATATAGCCGCACTGCTGCGAGTCCATGAGACTGTATGTGTGTCTGTGTTTGTGTGTCTGTGTTTGTGTGCCTGTGTGTTTGTGAATGAAACTCTGTGAACAAGAAAAGCAAGGGCATTCATTAGAGGATCATCAAACCTAGCTTGCACACATGTTTCCCATGGAAAGAGGATGTACCCTATTGACTTTCAAGGTCAGGGTTCAAAGGTCAAGGTCACTTATTGACTATTGCTAAAAATCTTGTGAACATGATAGAAGCAATAGCATTTATCAGAGGATCACTGAACCTTCTATAAATGTTACCTATGGAGAGAGTATGAAACCTACTGATTTTTAAAGGTCATTGATCCTTAAACGGTCAAGGCAACTATTTGACTATTTCTTAAAAGAATTTTATCTTGCGAACGTTGATATATCATCAGAAGGGATCACTAAACCTTCTACTTAATATTGTTAAGGGTTAAAGATCAGAGTCAATATTGATTACTGCCTAAATATTTTGTGAATTTGATGGAACATATTTAATGGTTCAACCAGCGGGGCGCCTCTGTGTTGGGCCACATCACATTTTTTCTAGTTTTCATTTACAATTATAGTGGATCTAAGACAGATGGAGGATATAAAATGTGGACAGATTTTATTCATCCTTGTACACGAACTAAACACTCAAAATTGTCTGAAAACTAGTTTATCATGAGGGAATTAAAAGCCAGTACATTAATTGTTCAATTTGAAATTTAAAAAATATGATCAAAATTTACAGTTGTAGTAAAAGTTTCAGATACAGATGCATGTGGAAGTGGGAATGAAGTACCTTTAAGTTATTCTTTCTGTTAAAGATACGAAATGATTTTTAACACAGACCTTTTTTTTGTCCCCCTTAGCATATCGAGGACAGCACGAAGAGAAATGTATTAAGAAGTGTTCAAACTCACACACTGTTCAAAGGAAAAGAGCTGGAGGATTTATTCAGGCTATTCAAGGTACATGTAAAGATGAAGTTATATTCCACATGGCTGTTTTGATATTTTCAAAATATCTGAAAGCATGATGAAAAAAGTGCATTTTATATGCATCACTAATTATTATACTGTCTAGATATTGACCATTTCACACTTAATTCACCTACGTTTTCTTGTTCTTCGTCTTAATTCTTTCAACTAATAGTCCAGCTGGACATGTCATTTGATATGGTTGATAATGAGGACATCCTAGATTCAGAGAACCTCAGTTTTTCAATTGACAACAAAACTTCATCTCCATTATGAATTCTGTTGAAGATTATGCCAGAGACAATGGGCTAAATATGAAAATAAACATTGAAATCCTGTATTAGATAAATCAGAACAAAAGTGCTATCCTTCTACATGCTTTGACAGCTATCCCTCTGTGCTTGGTGAACCAGAAGTTATCAAAGAATTAGATAGGTTACATGAGGAATATGTTTTCGTTCCAGGTGACAAAGCTTGTAACAACAATAATTTGTCTTTGTAAGGCTTGATTTGCATTTTAAACAAACTTGGCGTTAACTCCACTACTTGTTAATATTATACTTATACTCCAACTGCTCTTTCAAAAGATGAAATTCTCAGTTTTAAACACATTTGATACCCCAGTAAGTGGAACATGTGAATACATGTAGGACTTACCGTGCTTACAAACAAAACTTCACGAAAACCCTCACAAACAAAAATACATTGCTGGATCCAGTTCTACCAAGGCCTTATGAAAATATTGACAGCTGTGAAGGAGAAACTCCTCTGATTCTATGTACAAGTGCTCTGAGATTGATATCAAGAAGATGCTGGAGTTCTTCATTGACAATGTCTTTTATGTCTTTGGTGATCAATTAAGTCTTCCAACAGTCTGTTGGAATTCCCATGGACATGAATTGGCTCCTTTGTTTTAGCTGACCTGTTTTATATTATGAGGCAGAATTTTATTTAAAAGTTTTCTACATGAAAAGAAAAAAATCTCTAGCGTGGTTCTTTAATTCATCATCTAGTATATTGACAAATGTTTTTTATCTATTTCATTTCTTTTACTCAGTTACAAATAATAAATGTGATTTAATTGTTATATTATGTATATTATTAACATAATATTATATAAATATTTGCAGTGTAGTTGAGGGGTAACATTGAAAATTTTCACCCCGAGAAAAACATTGCAACCGAGCGTAGCCGAGGTGACAATGGGTTTTTTCGAGGGTGAAAATTTCAATGTTACCCTCAACTATATGCAATATTTATTTTGTTATACTGAATGTTATAAAAAAAAAAATCGTTTCGTTCTGTTGACGTTGATCACTGTCATGCGGATGTTTCGTACATGCATTTTGGTTAATCGCGTTTATCACAAACGCTCAAACGACGATCGTCTAACAATGTACGGTGAACCATACGCCGTATAAATTGACGCATTGTTAACAATATTTCAGGAATTGTTACCCGTCGTCAAGTAATGTTTCCGTTGCTAGGATTACTATCACCCTGGAGGGTGTGTTTTCTATTTCTCAGAGGGAATTAGTGATATTTTTGTAAACTGTTCCTTGTCCAATTTCAGATCGAGATTTTTTACATGAAACTATAACAATAATAAATATACATATGTAATGTCAATTCCAATATATTCCCAGTGAACTCAAAATAAAAGAACACACAGAGTCTTCCACACTGTTTTGTACTTGATATTTTATTTGAATATAGACAATAATGGCAAACTACTTACAACTCATTCTTTATCAAAACAGGATGATTTCCAGCTTAGATTCTTCATCATCAACTTCCCGTTATTTATGTAGCAAATTATAATATTCCATCATCACCTTTACATATGGTGTCTATGTCTCTCAGTCGTTTCAATATGCAAGAGCGTTATGCATGCGATCAGTTTTAAATTTGTGAGTATACTGTCAAACAAGTTGGATGTTGCAGAGTTCCAACATTTACATTAAAAGTCAGCATTTCGTAAATGCCAGCGCCAACCTACTTTTGGAGTAAAATACTGTTTAACGTGTTTCATACCAGTTAATGTTAGGCATGTTCTTTATTGTAATATTTTTTTGACTATCCATTTACCTGATCAAGGACAATGGGCTCACGGTGGGGTTACCATTGCAGTCACAGGGGATGTTTACTCCTCCTTAGGCACCTGATCCCACCTCAGGTGTATCTCAGGATCCGTGTTTGCTCAACTCTTATTTGTATTTGATTGGAGACTTGTTGAGATTTGATCACTGCTTTGGTTATGCTTCTTCCCTTTATAACACAGAATCTAAGGTCTTAATTGACTAACATTTTGTTTGACATAATATCCAAAATATAAAATAAAAAATTGGCCTGGCATTTGCCCACCAAATGTCAGAGTGATTACAATAAATGTTTGACACCAGAGTCTTAGACATCTGTCAACTAAAGATTGTACATTCAAGTCAAAATGATGCTCCAAATATTGTTTAGGAGTGTTTAATTGTAAGTAATGAATCTTACCTTGCTGTGAACTACGGTAAAGCAATTGGATGTTATTGTTCATCTATAATGAGTACTGGTGTCGAATTTTATGGAACATTGACATTAACAGCCTAGATGGTTTATTCATAAACAATTGTTGTGTTGTTCTTTATAAACATAGATTTTGAGTTACAGATTGCTCTTGCATGTTTACCTGATCAAGATTAAAGGGCTCACAGCCAGGTGTGAACCAGTGGACAGGGGATGCTTACTCCTCCTAGGCACGGATCCCACGCTTTGTGTATTAGGGGTCCAAGAAATTGTTGAAATTAATGGTCCACTGACTAGGGCTTGCAGTATACACATAGTATATTAGATAGCGGGCTTCTTTGGCTCCTGGACATTCAACGCAAGCACAACACTGTAAACTACATATAGTTAACTCCTAATGAAGTGACTAATTAAGACTTAATGAATTTGTCAGGGCAATCTGAATAGCTAAAGCAGCAGAGCGTCTCTTTATTATTTTCTTCTCCGGGCCTGAAATGAAATCAATTGGCCTAGATACATATTTATATTTATATCTAATTCCAGAGTTTGGGAATCACATGATATAAGACTTTGCTGGTTTAAATGATGAATAATCTCTTTGTCACTAGTCATGGGAAACATGTATAATTTTTAAAAGGGACATTATGGACATGATTCGAGCTTAAAAAAATTTTAGATTTTCATTTTAATGTTTTTACAATGCTCATTTAAGGGTATTTCTGATGTGAGTTACACTGGTGAGATACACTAGCCACATGCACTTACACATCTTCGCTTTAGTAAACAAGGCTCGAGCCAGTTTTTTCTTTACCTATTATTGAATATGCTAGTTATGCATTCCGTTTAAAGCAGATTTTGTTTCAAATTACAAGTTTCATTCTGAACACCCAATTAAACAGTTTCAGTTGTTTCTCACATCTTATTTTGTTCTTAAACATGGTATTTTTCTGTCGATCAGCAATCTTTACTGTAAATAAAAACAAGGCTCGAGCCTCTGTTTTACATTGCAAGGAATTGTAAGTGCCTGTATCTCACTGGAAACTCAACAAATGATGTTTTCAAATTTTGCTGACATTAGAAATACCATAGTGCAGGAGCATTGTAAACATTAAAAAGAAAATCTAAAATGTAAACAATTTTTAGCTTCAAAATGTGTCCACGCCCTTTTAAACAATATGACAGCCTAGTTGATCTTTTGGATGTGTTAGTAGGTTTTCTTGTAGACAATTTTAATATTCAAATTTTAATAGAGGTTTGTTAGCATGTGTCCATTTTTTAACAACTATCATCAGAGGTCTTTTGGGGTTGATACTACAGCCCATAATTACAGGCACTTAAGGCTGAAGATAATAAGGCGGATTTATTGTTTGCCACTGTCCACAATCCAACAGAAGGTGAAACGTGGCAACACACCTCGTATTAAGGTTACGGGCAAAATAAATAATTTCATTCGCCTGATATCGCGACCACATTTAGTAAAAACGTGCCCGTTGGTAAAGATTAGAACAGTTCACACAAATTTTTTTTTTTTAATTAAGTTTCCTTCAGATTAGTATGTGTAAACTACAAAACATTGTGGCTTGTGATATAATCTATTTGTTTAGAAAGACTGGTTAATATAAATTCAGGTGCACTACTGCAATTGGTCTTTGTGCATTGCCCATCATGCATTTAACAAAAAATTAACATTTAACCTTCTTTTTGATAACTTTTAACATTTAGATTCTTTTTCAAATTTAAGTATTAAGGCATCTTTGGACAATTAGAGGATTATAAATTGTATTTCAGAACTCTTGCACCCCTGGGGTCGGGGGGGGGGGGGGGGGGCAAAAAGTGGACCAAATTTCCAAAAATCTTCTCAAACAGCAACTGCACGTGTAAGCAAAAATTAATTTTTGGCCCACCGCAATGCCAAAAACCCATTAACCCTAGGATTATAAATTTACAGTTATTGATTAAGGCATATACCTACTTATTTCTTTACAATATCCGATTTAGTACGGTTTTCAATTTAATATCATCATTAAAGAAGACCGTTTCAAATGTTTTACATATAAAACCCACTATGTACCAAGTTTTGGCCCGCCCTGGGATCAGAACCCTGCCCCGCGGGGATCACAAAATTTAAATTTTGTGTAAGAGGCCTTCCTGCTCTACATCACTATGCATTTAGCATATTCATTTTGCTGATATACTTGAGTCTGTTTAAATCTTATTCTGAAGGACATCCCATGTTTGATATTGCAATTTTAATTATTGGCTAGGACCAAAGGTAATAAAATTGCATTTGAATTCCTTAAATACCTTCAAAATTGGATATCTCAAGTAAATCAACAAAGAAATTTATTAACTGCAATATTTTTAGATATTGATGGATGCATTGCTACAGTTAAAACCAATGCTTATTGTTGATTTACCAAGAGATTTACTGATTTTGGAAGGATATATGTAAGACTCCAAAGTGCGATGGTTGTCCCTAAAGTGGTGATGGTCGCCCCAAAGTGCAATGGTCTGCGCCAAAGTGCGATGGTTTGTTTTAAGCTTACAGACGCCAAAGTGCGATGTCTGACACGTTACTCCGACAAGTTGGCGATGGTCTAAACACGCCAAAGTCCGATTTGGTATTGGTAACGGTTTGTGCGTTCACGTTTTATGACGTCAATTCATTGAAGAAAATTAACGTCATGTTATTTGCCTGACGAATTATTTTTCGCATATAAACTGAAGAAAAGGAGATCCGAAAACTTTATTGAGAGAATCGGACTCCCATGTACTTCTCTGATGTACTTACATAGCTTTATCGGAGCTTTTGGCGCATTGATAGGACCATCGCACTTGGGGCATTGATGGGAAACCATGCACTTTGGCGGTCAGACCACCGGGCTTTGCGCAGCAGCGACCAATCGCACTCTTGGGCGACATCGCCACTTTGGAGTTCTACATATATTATACCAGTTACTGAAATGACTGATGTCTACAATTTACCTCAGAACTGCTTACTAATATCAGATGGGCAAAGGTGTCAATTTGCCTTTGATTGTACGAGCAAATTGAGGCATCATCCAACTGGTTTAAAAAAATGAGATTGCCAAAAGAAACAAAAACCAAAAAAAAAAAACCCAACAAAAAACCTACCTGCCAAACTTCATTCTGTGTCTATCATGAACTAAAAATATATACAATCATATGATTCCGACTACTTAGGGAATTCTTCTTTAATTATGTGTTAATTTCTAACAGAGAGGAATACTTAAACATCCCTATTGGAGGACCAGTCAACAGCTGCAGACATGGGAGATAAGTTTGCCCCTCTCGACCTTCATTACGAGATGTACAATAGGTCGACTCGAAAGCAGTTTAAGACCATGTATTTGTCCCTCTCTCCGTGGGCTCTCAGGATCAAGGGCAGGCTTGGCTCTGCAGGACGCTTTAGGTTAGATCATTGCAAGCGGAATTATGGCTTTGCCCTCTTTCCAGGGAGAGATACCCCTTGTCTATATTTCAGTTCCACAGTCATCTTCTGTCTGTCTGTCAGCGTCTTGTCTGTCAGAAAAAACTTGTGAATTATTTCTCCTTTAGAAAAAAACAGAAATTTTTCGTTTCCGTTCATTATCTCTTGCAACGGTTGCCACACATTCAACTCAAATTTGGTATATGGATACGTCCACCCCAGGAATATGCAGGTCAAGCTCGAAGTTGGTCACTGGTCCGATGATTTTTTGACAGAGTTAGCCCTCTTGAACTTAGAAAAAAATCAAGGAAATTTTTCGTTCCCGTTCATTACTCTGAACGGTTGAACATTCAACGTCAAATTTGGTATATGGATACGTCACAGGAATATGGCAGGTCAAGTTCGAAGTTGTCATGGTCCGATGATTTTTGAACAGAGTAGCCCTCTTGAACTTAGAAAAAAATCAGAAATTTTTTCGTTTCCGTTCATTATTCTCTGCAACGGTTGCACCCATTCAAATCAAATTTGCGTATATAGATACGCCAACAGTTTCATCGCATCACCCTTACGAAATTTCCTTCATTAGGGAACTTTCACTGTAGCGGGGGCATTACTGTCGCACCGGAGAGTGGAACAGTGTTCACTAATTTAGAGGAACTGACATACTTTAAGACCATTTAGGGTACCATTGATGACATTTATCTATAGCAACCAATCAATGATTCAGATATATCCCAGGGTGTAACCCAAAAAAAAGATCCACGGTCTTTCCAGATGTGGCTTCATACTTCTATTTTCTTGCACAATTCGTGTAGATGTAATGGCAAATTTACAAGTTGACTTCAAACTTTATGACAATTAGGGTGACTTCACCTGTTTTCCATCAACTTTAAAAGTTATGTTAGCAGCAATTCTCGTTTTCACCACATGTAGTGTATATATTCACAAGTGATTTGGATTATGCAAGAGCTGGTTCTCGCATCAATGATTCAGATTTGAAAATGACAGGCTAGCGTTTACTGACAGATATGGTGGATGATACAAGACTTTCAACCAGGTTCTCATATTATTCAGGTTTTCACAAATTCTATTCTCCCTATAATGATCTAGTGTTGCCAGTGAAAATTGTTTTTGGATCAAAGGCTCTCAATAACAAGTTCCATACCAATGGTTTGGCCTATTCTTTACAAACTGATTTTGACTATTGATTACTCTGTTTACCTGCATCAAGAATCATGGGGTCTCATGGCGGGTATGACTGGTCGACAGGCGGATGCATACTCCTCCTTAGATACCTGATTCCCACCTCTGGTGTGTCCAGGGGTCCGTATTTGCCAACTGTAATTTTGGTGTTCTGTTTAGGACTTGTGAGATTGATCACCCCAATCATTATCTTTCACCTTTCATCATGAAACGACTTGAAAACTATTGTAGATTTTTTGTCTAAACTTTGCTTATTTAGGGATGAAGTCACTGATTTCATTTTGTGATTGGACTTTCTTCCAGTCTATCAGCTGTGACATTACAATTATTCATTATTTTACCATTTATCATGCTTACAATTGTTTCAATTTTCTTTTGTAGTTTTTGGGATGGACAACAAGGGAAACATGTTCAACTTCAAGGATAGTTTGTGTATGTGCCTTCGTTGTCATTATGTAAAGGACATCCACTCAGAAATAAAACTGCTGTACCTTTTTGCCACCAGTTATCTCCCAATGAATTAGAGGACATTTGCCTGCTTCATCCCCAGTGTCGCCCACAAAACCAGGTAAATACGTCTGTCATTTCCATGGTGTCGCTCCACAAAAACCAGGGGTAAATACTCTGTCATCCTCAGTGTCCGTCCACAAAACCAGAGTAAATATCGTGTGTACCCGTAAGTGTCGCCCACAAACCACGAAATACTTGTTCATTCCCAGTCGTCGCCACAAAGAAACCAGATAAATCACTGCTGTCATCCCCCGTGTCGACCCACGAAACCAGGTTACAAATACTCTGCTCATCCCCAGTGTACGCCCACAAAACCAGGATAATGTTACCCGTGCAACGGAAATTCTGTCATTCCGCCAGTGTCACCTACTAAAACCGAGGTAAAATCTGAATTAGTCATTCCCCAGTGTACCCCACCACAAACCAGACAAATACTCTGTATCCCCAGCTGTTCGCCCCTAAGCAGGATATGAACACACCACGTCGTCACAATAAGGTAATACTCTGTCATCCCAGTGTTCGCCCAAACACCAGTAAATATCTATGTGTCAATCCCAGTTTGTCACGCCACAAAAAACCAGGTAAAAAATGGACTGTGTTCATTCCCCGACATTGCACAACTTGGTGCCACTAAAATAACCAGTACCCAATAAATATCTATATTTAATTCCCAGTGTCCCCACAACACAACCACGATAAATCAACTGATGTGTCATCCCACTGTATAAGACCCACAAAACCAGGTAAAACTATGAATACATGGCTGGTCATTGCCCACCTAAGGCTCTCCACACAAAACCAAGTAGTACATACTGCTGAATGTGGATCATTCTTACGATGAGTGTTTCACCCCACAACAACCAGATAGAATTATTATCCACTCCCGCAGTGGCTCAACCCCACCCAAACCAGCTGCTTTTAAATAGATCCTTGAATGTTGTCATTCCGGCCCAACAGTGTCGCCCACAAAACCCAGGCTAAAAATACTGAACTCGCGTGTCACTAGCCAGTTGTCGCCCAATCCAAAACTCAGTAATAAATACTCTGTCTCCCGTAGTCGGCCCACAAAACCAGGCAATGGTAAATCACCTGGTTCATCACCCCACAAGTGTCACCCACAAAAACCGGTAAAATATCCTGAATGTGTCATATTCTCAAGTGTTCACCCACAAAACACAGGTAAACTGACTGAATGTGCATCTCCATCAGATGTTCACCCACATAAAACCAGGGAGCAAACTCTGTACAATCCCGCGTGATCAGGCCCACCAACCAGAATAAATACCTCTCTGTTTCATCCCCAGTTCGGGCGCCCACAGAAAGGGCGGCAACGGGATAGATACTTGAAGTGTCATACCCCCAGTTGTCGCCCACAAAACCAGAATAAAAATAACTAATGTGGTCATCCCGAATAGTGTCGCCAACCAACAAAACCAGATAAATTACCTGAATGTGTCGAGTTCCCCAACAGATGTTCGCACCAGACAAAACCGAGGGTAAATACCGCCTAACTGAATGTGTCATCCCTCTGTGTCATCCCACCAAAAACCAGGGTAACTACTGAAGTGATCATTCCCAGTGTTGCCCACAAAACCACGGGTAACCCATACTCTTGTTCATCCCCAAGTCCCGTCTATGCAGTCCAACAAAACCAGATAAATATTCTGGTCACTCGCAGTGCTCGCGCCACAAAAAACCAGTCATAACATACTGAATGTGTCTCCCCGTGTCGGCACACAAAAACCAGCAATAAATCACTCTGTACACAACTATCCCCCCGTCGTTGGCCCACCAAAACCACGATCATACAATACATACTGTCATTCCCCAGTGTTTGCCATCAAAAAACCAGATAGACTAACCTGGAATTGTTTCATCCCCTAGTGGTCACCTACAAGAACCAGATAAATACTCCTGTTCATCCCTAGGATGTCACCCACAAAACACCAGCTTAAGTGTCACTCTGGTCATCCCAGTGTCGCCCACAAAACCAAGATTAAATAACTCATGTTCATCCCCAGTTGTTGCCCATCAAAACCAAGATAATACTGAATGCTGTCATTCCCCTAGTGGTTCCACCACAAAACCAGATAAACCATACTCTGCCAATCCTATAGTGGTTTGCCCACAAAACCAAGATCAATACTGCAAACTGTAGTCAATCCCAGTGCACCACAAACAAATCATGATTAAAATACCTCTGTCAACATCCCCACAATCAGTGTTTGCCAAAACCAGGATCATAATTAAACTGAATGTTGTCATCCCTAGTGTCTATATCCACAAAACCAGAAAATATTACCTGTCATCCCAGTGTAGGCCCACACCAAAAACCAAGTACCAAATACTCTGTCATCCCCAGGTGGGCCCACAACAACCCAAGTTAAAAATACTCTGTCATCCCCAGTGTTGCCCACCAAAACCAAGGTAAAAGTTACCTGAATGTGTCAATCCCAGGTGTAGGCCCACCCAAAAAACCAGAATACTCTTGAATGTTTGGATCATCACCTTATAGTGTCGTCCACCAACCAGATTTAATACTCTTGTATTCATCCCAGTGTTTGCCCAACCAAAACCAAAGTTAAATATCATCTGTCATCCCAGTCGTTGGCCACAAAAAACCAAGATTAAAATACTCTGTCATCCCAGTGTGGCCCCAACACAAAACCCAGGGTAAAACATTTTACTCTTTGTCCATTTCCCCAGATGTTGCCCCACAAAACCCAAGGTAATAACTCTTGTCCATTCCCCAAGTGACGGCCCACAAAACCAAGTAAATACTGACTGTGTATTGAGATCCTCCACTGCCTATGAATTGAAACTGAGTATATGATATCTGTAAGTCTTGTTTGTTTGTTGTAGAGAATCCAGAGAGTGCTGTAGAAGCTGCTGATTTTTTTGATAGTGACACAAGCTCAGTGGATGTTCTGCAGGATGGTCAGTAAAAAAAAATAAGCAGAAGACAAGAAAATGATACTCTAGTTCATGACAGTTTGGAATATATCCATTTTCTATTTCCTCAGAAATATCACTACCAGGAGACCCTGCTCTGGAGGAGGAGGAAAAGGAAGTGAAGCAAGAATCTCGCCAAGATACGACCACAGAAGACAAAACCCAGATAGAAGCAAGCACAGAAGACAAAGTCCAGATAGAGGCAACTACAGAATCTAACCAGAATGTCAACAAGGCAGATAGTTTAGGTGCAGAGGGGGGAGGATCGCACATTGCGGGGAGTGGGCCCTGTGGTGATGAGGGACTAGATGTTGTACAGAAATCGGCAGAGGAAGTCACCATTGAGAAAGGTGCTGGATGATTTAATCAGTAGTGACTGCTTTATACATGTACTTTGTATTCAAAAAGAGATATAAAGCTAAAATATAACAAGATCTAAAATAGAGTATTTGAATATTCCTCATTCAGAAACAGAGCTGCAAGAAAAATTGAAAAAGATGTATGCAAAGAAAAAGGAACTGAACAGAAGTGACAGTAAAGCAGAATTCAAAGATGTTCCTAGGATGTCTCAGGTACAAATATAGTAATTAGAAATCAGAGGTAACGGATGTTACCAGAATTTTGTTGGATAAGGATAGAGTATAGGGATGTGCTCTGAATGCCTTGTGTAAGAATAAGTGTCACAGTAACACAGGGCCATACTCTGTAGAGTATACTGTAGAAGCACAAATATTCGTCATGGATTAAATTTCGTTAATTTCGTTGGTAGCATAAATCAACAAAATTAAATCCATGACGAATTTTTAACCCAACTGTTTATGAATACAGAACGGTCTGAAATCACAAAATTAAATCCCGACGNTGTTTATGAATACAGAACGGTCTGAAATCACGAAATTAAATCCCAACGAAAGTTTTGGGGGAATGAAAACAACGAAATTTTAACCCGACGAATATTTGTGCTTCTACAGTATGTAAGATTTAGTGTCGTAATAGCACAGTTCAGGGAGGTGCTTGGAATGTCGTAATCAGGAACAACAATTTAGATTAATCGGGAACGTGTCCATGATGTTTTAGGTCAGTTCCCAAAATAACTAACTTAAATGAAGACTGAGATCTAACCCAAAGTTTGACTGCACAAATGAAAGGAAAGTTGAACATAAGTTTGAGACAGATTTTAGGAATTTCTTATAAGAAGATTGGCACAGTGACTTCAGGCATTCTGTATAGACATGACATTATAACCCATGTTCCTATATAGTCATGATTTACACCTAAAGTTTTGTAAAGTAACCGCAAAAACTATCAACCTTACATGATTCATATTTACGTTGGAATACATCTGTGGATGCCATTAGGACTGACCTTGCTTACTCTATGCATGATTTAGATGTTGCAGATAACCTGAGTTGTGAATGAGGGACCATGCACTCATCAGTTGTTTTCCCCCCAGCAGATCCATTTCTCAATAAATGTAACCTCAGTGTTGCTCAGAATTGTGAGATGCAGTATATATGGTAGCGCACGATTTTCATGATTGAATATTGTTAGTAACATATATTCCAGATGGTTGAACAGGTTGTAGATTTTGCAGATGGTCCATATAAATTCAAAGGCTGAAATGATTTTATGAAGTTGAATTTCACATTTACATGGATGAATCATATCACAATAGATATTATTTACTTATAAGCAAACAATAAATTAATGCTGTTTTAAATATGCACATGTACATATATGTATCAACTG
The DNA here is from genome assembly GCA_903981925.1 of Ostrea lurida. Taxonomy (NCBI): domain Eukaryota; kingdom Metazoa; phylum Mollusca; class Bivalvia; order Ostreida; family Ostreidae; genus Ostrea; species Ostrea lurida. Next base: position 16,201 of record CAJDSM010028230.1, read on the forward strand.
ACCAGTTTTTATAAATTTATGTTTGTTCCCACCCACTGTAGGCCCTATATCAGATCAAGTAAACGGAGCAATATACAGTTGAACATCGATATCTCGAACACTGATATCTCAAATACATTGGTTATGTTGAACTGATTTGGAGTTCCCAATCACCTATTTTCTTTGTATTTTTACCCTTGATGTCTTGAATTCACAGATATCTTAAACTTTTTTCTTAATTGGTCCAATCAAGTTTGAGATAATGAGGTTCGACTGTATTATAGAAAATAAATATTTTTGTATTAAACAGGCTTGTGATAATGAGAACATTGTTTGTTTTAGGCACAGTTTATTGACATGTGGAGAACATTATATGACATGTTTTCCGAAAACAAACAAGAACAGGAACTCTATCACTCCATAGCATCAGTAGGAACCTTGTTGTTAGAAATGGGAGAAGTAGGCAAAAAATTCTACCTCCAAAAATCAGTGTCTGAGAGCAGCGCAGGCGAAAACAGCAATTCAGGGATGGAGAGCTTGACGGAGGAAGTGGACCAACTGAAAATGGAGCAGACCAAGAATTTATCAGACTTAGATGAGAGTCAAGTGAAGGATGAAACTAGTTCGACTCCGACAGAAAAATCATCAGATGAAGGATCATCTTCTGCCAATAGAAACTCATACTCTAAACCAGACTCTGATTGGTCAATTAGTTTTGAGCAGATGGTTGCATCATTGCTGACTGAGCAGCCATTGGTCACTTATTTTGAGAACCACGAGGATGTGTCCGAAGCTGTGTCGAAAATGAGAAATCGGAGGCTCATAACGAGACAATCTAGTCACATCCCAGAAAAGAAGAAGTGAAATAGTGGGGCGGGGACATGTAATATTTGACTCGTGGTTATGGATAATATTTGCTTTTTATTTTTAAAAGATCAGCCATTGTTTGTCACGTGCATGCAACACATGTAATTACATTTATAATTCATTTTAGCTGTCTCTCTCTCTGTGGATACATGTACCGGTATATATAATAATCACTGTGCAAAACTTGCAATAAACATTTTAATGTATGATTAATGTATTCATTGAGAATAGCACATCAGCAGTTTATTAAGTATAGAATAAAGGATTTTTTTTATTAAATACATATACTAAAAGAATAAAGAAACTTTTTCGTAAATTTGGTATGTAATATAGCATAGACAGATTAAGGAGGGGGCACCCCTCCCCCTTTTTTGTGATCAAATTTATTATGTATAAAAGTGTAACTAAATTAACCCCTAAAAGTAACTTTAAAGCCCTAAACCCATGAGCCTCTTGGGGCTTTGCCCCCAAAGCCCTCACTTGGGGTTTACCCCAGAAATCTAGCTTATTGGCCCCGTAAGTCTTTCAAAGAATCGGGCCCCCTCTCAACAAATCCTGGATCCGCCATGGTTTAGATAACATGAATGATGTACCGTATATACTCGCCTATAAGTCAGTTCACTAATAAATTGGTTGTTTTCTTGAGACCATTTTCAAGGATTTTGCCATTGACCCGCTTATAAGTCGGTACAACTTTTTGCCAGAATCGGTTGACAATTTCAAATCAAAGTTACATTGATTTTGCCCCGATTTCAAAAATTTATTTTGAGAAATATTGCCGATATTTAATTATCCTTTCTCCAAAATCAATATCATGTCAATTTTCTTATTATTTACCTGTGTTAAATAACATTTTTTAAATTTCTGTGTCTAGGCTAATTTGTCTGGATGATGATCGTGATAAATCGTCGAAGTTGTTTTAAAATTTTGCAGACTAGAAAATTACTATCTCCCTAGGACTCGCCTATAAGTCTGACATAGACTTTTGAACCAAAATTTTACTCCTAAAAATCCGACTTATGGCGAGTATATACGGTACTGTGCGCATGTGTATTAAAAGTCAGGTGGTAACGAAGTTTAACTGGAAGGCACTTTTTACTCCAAAAGATAACAAGGTCAGCTTTCGCAGGGTATGTCTCGTCGGGATCTGTTACAGAGCGGATTTGGTGAGGGTTATAAAGGACAAATAATGGTACATTGAGAAAGACTGCCCCATTCCTCTGCAGTTGAACTAGTCAATAGCCAAAGGTCTTGGTGTTAAACTGGGGTGGTATGGTGGCCATTATAGTGGAGTACCAACAAACTCGTGACAACAATTTTCAACATGGAACTTGGTGGCATTGAACTGCTACAACTGTATGTACACAATGAATATCAGCCATTACAGTCTTCAATTAATGTACTTGTAGAATGACAAAACCTTGTACATTTTCCTCCTATTCACTTTCCCCTTTTGAAAAATTTGCGATTTGACCATAATTTTTGGCCGGGTTGCACGGTGCAAAACTGGCTTATAAAATGGTGAATGGCGGGCAGGCGGTGGGCGGGAAATAATTTCTGTAACACTTTACTCAGTACTACTTATCGTAGCCTCATGACCTTTGATATCCATTATCAGCGGGGTGGTCCCATATCGTGGGATCTGATTTAGACCTGTCCGACACCTACTTCTGTTTACCGACTTTGAATATTTTCCAGTTTGTATTCCTTAATATGCAAATTTTCATAACACTTTTACCTCAGCAATTGATGATCGCAACCTCATGACCTTTGATATCCATCATCAGCGGGTGGTCCCTATATCGGGATCCGAATCAGAGCGGTCCGATCACTACTTTCTGTTTACCGACTTTGAATATTTTTCAGTGTTATTCTTAATAGTGCAAATTTTTCGTAACAATTTTACTCAGCAACTACTTATCATAGCCTATGACGTTTGTTATCCATCATCAGCAGGTTGGTCCCATATCGTGGGATCCGATTTCAGAGTTGTTCCACACTACTTCCTGTTTACCACTTAAATATTCCAGTGTTATTCTTAATAGTGCAAATTTTTCGTAACACTTTTACGCTCAGCAATTATATTTTAGCCCACCGACATGATTGATGATTCCAACGGGTCAGTGCGTGTGGTTGAGTATTCAGACCTGTCCGACACCTACTTCCTTTTACCGACTTTGATATTTTTCCAGTGTTATTCTTAATAGTAGCACATATTTCATAACACTTTACTCAGCAATTGATGATCGCAACCTCATGACCTTTGATATCCATCATCAGCGGGTGGTTCCATATCGTGGGATCCGAATGCAAGGTGTCAGACACCTACTTTCTGTTTACCGACTTTGAATATTTTTCATGTTATTTTTAATAGTGCAAATTTTCGTAACAATTTACTCAGCAACTACTTATCATAGCCTCATGACGTTGTTATCCATCATCAGCAGGTGGTCCCATATCGTGGATCCGATTTCAGAGTTGTCCGACACCTACTTCCTGTTTACCAACTAGAATACTTTTCCAGTGTTATTCTTAATAGTGCAAATTTTCATAACACTTTACTCAGCAATTATTATCGTAGCCTCATGACCTTTGATATCCATCATCAGCAGGTGGTCCCATATCATGGGATCCGATTTCGGACCCTGTCTGACACTACTTCCTGTTTACCGACCTAGAATATATTTACAGCAACCCGGCCATTTCTGTCTTTGACCATTTTTTTTTAATGTTGCGGCACTCATTTTCTTGTGGTGCATGATCAGACCTCGTTTTTACACATGAACTTTATTTTGAACTTTTTGCTACATAGAAGAAACAAAGAGCATGTTTCAGGAATGTGAAGACACAAATATTCAAGCTGTGAAAACATCCAACAATTAATGACCGTAGGAGTGTTTTTGAAATACATCTAAATAGATTCTGTGTGCTGAATGTCGTTTTATATCAGCCATAATTAACTGGTACTGTTGGGGTTATACATTTTTAACATATAGTATTTAAAGTGTGTACTGGGAATTTATTATTTTTGCTGCTGTCCGATGGAACCTTTGGACAGGAGTAAGGATAGTGCTTAGCTGTCAGTATGTTGTGCACCACAATGAGGACAATGCTTTCTACAGCAGACAGTACCAGCCACCTGGGCAGCAGTAGTTATTTTGAAAACATGAGGATAAGTTGAATACTATCAAACCTAATTATCCTTGGGATTCAAGTTTGTTCAAATGAAGGGCCATGGCCCCTCTAAAGGGGAGATAATCGTAAAAATAGAGTGGGGTCATTTAAAAAATCTTCTCAAGACAATGAGCCGAGAAAAAGGAAGTTGCATGAAAGCTTCCTGGCATAGTGGAGATTCAAGTTTGTTAAAATTGTAACCCCTGGGGATAAGTGGGGTCACAATAGGGATTAAAGTTTTACATGAAAATATATTTGGAAATCTTTAAAAATTTACATCTGAAGAATCACTGGGCCAAAAATGTGGAGAATTATTTGATATCTTCCTGATATGGAGTAACAGTATAGATTCAAGACTGTTCATATCAAGGCCTCCAGAAGTAGGATGCCCAGGGCCACAATAGAGGATCAATGTATGTAGGAATATCTCGATAAGCACTGGGCCAATTTTAATCAAACTTGTTACAAATCAGCCTTGGGAGCTAGGGGATTCAAATACATTGTATGCCCAAATGAAGGGTCATTCCCCCCTTCAAAAGGAAGGTAATTAAGAAAACGCAAGCATTGGGTGGGTCATTTAAAAACCGAGAATATCGCTTGGCCAGAAAAATTGAAATTTACCGATGTGTTTCATATCAATTGTTAGGCCATTCTTTATACACTGATTTTGACTACGGATTACTTTATTTACCTGATCAGATGAAGGGCTCACGGTGGATGTGACTGGTCTACAATGGATGCTTACACCTCCTAGACACCTAATCACACCCCTGGTAAGGGTTTATGTTTGTATTAGACTTCAGAGATTGATCACTGTTCATTATCTCTAACTTTTCATGAAAGCTTCCAGATATAGTTTGTTCAAATCATGGTCCCTGGAGGTTGGGTGGGACTACAATAGGGAATTGTAGTTTGTAGTGAAAAGATAAAGATATTAAAGGGAATTCTTTAGAAAAAAATCTTCTCAAGAAACACTGGACTACAAAGGTGAAGATGAAAGCTGTCTGATATAGATTTTGTTTTCAAGTCACCGTCCCACGGGGTAGGTCGGGGCCAGAATAGGGAATTAAATTTTTGCATGCTGATATGCATGCCAGTAAAAATCTTCCTAGGAACCACTGAAAATTTGATGAAAGCTTCCTGATATTGAGTACAAATTATGATGTCTTGAAATGGAATACGCCACAATAGGAGATCAATTTTTTTTACTGATATATAGGAAAAATCTTTTAAGATCTTCTTTCCAAAAACTTAAAAAATAACAATACAATATTTCCTAAATTATTTAAGGTAGATCTTACATTTTTTTGTACTCGTACTTCATATGGCAAAACTTTTCATTTTATATCATAAATTTTGACTGTGACCTTGAACTCAAAGTTTGATTTTAAGACAACATAATCTTTTAGATATATCTTGCACTAAATTAGGCAGAATTTTCATATTTTGGTTTATATGGATTTTATATGGCAAGACATTGTTATTAATTATAGCTGGAACCTGTGACATTGACTCTGGAGGTTGACCTTAATATTAAAAGTCCGACATTCAATATCTCATGAACTGACTGAGCTATGATATTTTGTTTATAGATTTATGGGAAGATTTTTAATTTCATACCATGATGTATGGCATTGTGACCTAGGTGTTCACCAGAACAGCAAGGTGATAGTGGTCATATTGGTGTTGTGGCAATTTAACTTGTGTTATGTGTATGTCGTGATCCGTTTGGACTAGGTTGGGCCCACAATATGGGGTCAAAATAGTAGCAGTGAGATGGATCATGGTCTTAGAATATTGACTAGTGATACACCAGGCCGGTTCGAAAAACAGCGATCAATCTCAAGTCCCAAACAGAATACAAA
>CAJDSM010028233.1:479-14563 GCA_903981925.1 Ostrea lurida
GCCTCAACCTATCAATCTCTACCTTAACTGTTCATAAGGTTATATGATGTCATTGACACTTGTAGATGTTCACAAGATTACAATCTAACATCATTGAACACTTGTAGATGTTCATAAGGTTATATAATATCATTGATCACTTGTATATTTTTAAAAATATTCACAAGGTTATCTAATACCATTGAACACTTGTAGATGTTCACAAGGTTATATGATGTCATTGAACACTTGTAGATGTTCACAAAGTTATATGATGTCATTAAACACTTGTAGATGTTCACAAGGTTATATTACATCATTGAACACTTGTAGATGAGTTTAAGGAGCTGTACCAGAAGATGCAGACGCTAATTGAGGAGACGTACAAAATGAACAACAACACTCGAGTGGTCGTCATGGGTCACAGCATGGGGAACCCCACCTCACTCTACTTCTACAACATAATGTCCCAGGCCTGGAAGGACAAGTATATTGAAGCCCACATCAGTCTGGCTGGAGTGTGGTACGGAGCCGTTAAACCTCTCAGGCTGTTTGCTTCAGGTGTGTGTTCACTGGTTTACTGAGAGTTGTCTCTCTTTGATGTCTAAGAGAAATTGGAGACAGTGTTGTAAAACTACAGAGGTGGTGGAGGGAGTGTGTACTGTGTCCAGTCAATCATATTCAACTGTCTTCTTCTAAATGTTTGTCTTGACCATCACTTTGCTATTGAGAATTACACAGAACTCTTTCTACTCACTTTCTTTCACATTCTGATTTATAATGCAATATTCTTTAAAAATCTAGTCGTGTGCCACTCTTCTTACCCCCCCCCCCCCCCCCCCCTAAATTTGGCCGTGTTTCCCTTCCATTACATGTAGTAATGATGACTCTGTGAATTGTCATCAGTGTAACCAAATTTGTCAGAGTCTGTATGTTGTTAAGAATATTTTTTCTCAGGAGAAAACAGTAAAAATGTGGGTCATAATTGAATGGAATTGTTTCTGAAATACCATTATTATTTCTCCTCCTTTCCAGGTGACAGTCTTGGTGTGCTTTTCGTGAAGCCCCTGAAGGTTCGTAAGGAACAGCGGAGTATGCCCAGCACTGCCTGGTTGATGCCCTCGGACAAAGCCTGGGGTCCCGACGAGGTTCTCATCATGCGGCCGGGGAAGAACTACACGGTGAAGAACTACCAAGAGTTCTTTCAAGACATCGACTATATGGACGGCTGGTACATGAGACAAGACACTGTCAACCTGATCCGTGACCTTACACCTCCAGGGGTCAAAGTTCACTGTCTCCATGGAATCAATGTTAAAACTCCAGGTAAGTACGGAATCAAGAGTAGTAGCTCTGGAAAACTTTTGTATAGAGTTTACAAATTAAACAGGGCTTGAAATATCTGGGAACATCTATAGAACCAAAACTGATAGGAATTTTGTAGGCATAAAAGATGATCTGAATTAAGTTTTCAGAATTTATTTGAGTATTACAGAGGAAAGTTTGGAAAACATCAGCATTATTGGAAAAAGTTTTGACTTGTATAATGTTATGCTTTATTTCAGTACGTTAGAAATGAATGCATACTCTGTATGAGAATGTACATATATAAGTAGCCCTCTCTGTTACTGTAGGAGTACTATAAGTAGCCCTCTCTGTTACTTTAGGAGTACTCAAGTATGACGAGTCCAGCTGGTATGACTCTCAACCAAACATCATACCAGACAACGGGGACGGCACGGTAAATATCCGCAGCCTGCGGGGGTGTCTAGCCTGGCAGAACAACCAGAAACAGCAGGTCTTCCATAAAGAGTTCCCGGGGGTAGAGCACATGGCCGTTCTACAGGACGCTAACATCATTCAGTACCTAAAGCAGGTGTTAGTCGGCAGTTAATGGCGGTCCTTGTGACGTTTTGTAGGCATTTTTATTCGTTTTGATGTCATGCTAAATATTGAAGGACATATTTTTTTTTTTCTTTTACCATGTTTTGTATATTGGCATGGGTAGCTCAGTAGTTAGACCACCTAACTAGCAATGCAAGAGTCCCAGGTTCGATTTTACTTCAGTGAACTTATTGTAGAACATAAGAGTTGACTCTACATTTTTACTTGCAAATAACCAGGAACTATCAAAATATGCTAACTCTAAAACAGACATGGTAATATACCTTCAAGATTTTTCGTAGAGACGAGGTAGAATACAAGTGAATTGTACATGAAATGTTGTGATTTTTTTTTTATGATATTGGAAAAAACTGTTGCATATGTCCTTAACTAATGTTTAACAAAATTTGTTTAAGGATATAAAAAACTCTTTCCTTAAATGAGACAGTGTGTTGGAGAATTTTTTATGTAATGCTGATCAGTTGCAATTTACTTGTTCATTTGCTCTGAATATCAGTTTTATGTTAAAAAAGAAAAGTTTTTGAGAACCAGTGTCTGTGCCAAATACTTTTAGTTTTGATTTTTACATTTGATGGAGGGTGGTTCAGATGGACTAGTCATGACATATACCTCTTCAGAAATAAATGCCTAAATTACTAGCAGGTGAATGAACTAGGGAATACAAGATGTCTAGTTTTTATCAATTTTGTTGAAATATTTACTTAAGATTGATTTGCTCTGACACATGCCTCATTCCATGTGCTAGTCAGATGAAACACCCCAAGCAGACGAATGAATTACTGAGGATGAAAATTATAGTTCTGTGCAATTATTTTCTTCAGTTGGAAATGGACTCTATCTTTCTCTCTTTTTTTCACCAAACAGAATGATGACACTTGCTTCTTACAGGGTGCTTTTATAGTGCCTTTTTGTTATTTGATATTAAGATACCTATGTTGTGTATTGTTAACCCCGGTAAATCTAGATTTTGTGAAGATATTTTTGTGCTGAAATAATTCCATTCTGTTTCAATTCTACAAGTGTGATTCAAATCAAAGAAAAGTAATTTTTGTCAAGTATGATTTTATTAATGTCAGTTATATTTCCTTGATATTAAGTGTTGATTAGTATAATTCTAGTGATTTGTGAAAATACCTTGAATAATCTACACCAATTCAAGGAAATTGGAGTTTGGACTAATTTCTGCCATGAGAACGAGTACAAATACTATGCTATGGTGGTTTGAGATATCTTAGAACATTTATTGCAATGGGCATTATGAATACATTCATGTTATATGTGTACTTCCTGCAATCAACCATTCTTCCCAGTATTAACTCGTAACAAATATACATTCCACTCAACATCCATGCATATAGTGTCCTATCGTGTGGGTTTATCTAATATGTTGCTCAGTCTGAAAATTCCTAAACACTGTGCATAACTTGATGAACAAATTTGGTCAGAAGTTACCTAGAAAAGACAAATATTAGGAAATTTTGCTAAAAATAATTTAGACGGTATCCAGAATTTTGAAGTTGACAACTTGACAAAACCCAGGATTTCTAAGTTACACTGCATGTGATGTGGTGTTGGATATTGTTGTTTATTTTATCAACATTTTGTGATGTTGACTTGTGTATATTTCTTGTCGGTCACCATATTTTCTGTCTATATACATTGTGTATATATGTGTCTATCAGAAACTTGTTTGAATGTTTATGTTGGTATGTGTATAATAGATAGTTGATGTTTACTAAAGGTGTAGATATATTTATTTACTGTAAATGTACTTTTTTCAGTGAGGTAATAATTTCCAAGATGGTTGTGGTCATAAGAAATAATTCCACTGACTTTAAAATCAGAAGACTTACGGTTCAACTAGGTGTAAATCCTTATTTCAAATTCTGCAGAAGGGTTTTACATAAATAAATTATATATTAAAGTAGATATATGCCCCATATCAATATTTTAAATGTAGAAGTATTCTAAAATAGCTGAACCATAAGTTGTCACAATTAAAAGCATACTTCACTTACAAAAATGATGCATTACGTTTGACACAATGTTAACTTCGCCTTTTTGTATATTATGTAATTGCAGTATGAGCCTCATTAATTTGGGCACTTTGCTAATATGATCAATTTGAAGCTGTGAATCATTGATGATGAGTGATAGGTAAAACCAGACACCTGAAGACTAACGACTCTGATCTTGATTACTCTGTTGTGTGAGAGTAAGTTGAGATAGGTACAGTCCCTGAAACGTTCTACTTTACCATTTTTCCATGCGTTCAGCATGCAGCCACCGTGCGTTCAGTCATTTTTCATTCATAGTTCAACGTGCGGTCACCATGCGTTCTCCATGCGGTCAATGTGCGTTCAGCGTGCGGTCACCGTGCATGTGGTAAAGTAGAACGTTTCAGGGACTGTATAATGAACATTTTCACTGCAAACAAATCTATGGAATTATGACCTCTATTGACAAAAGTATACTTACGACTGCTCAATAGTATGTCAGTAAAGTTAAGGTACGAAACAGTGGTGAATGGAACAAGTTTACTAAAGATCATCATTGAGATGTGAACCTTAATCATGCAATTTAACAATCGCCTGTCTTCAATTTAACAAGATGATGAAATTCATGGACAGGAAGAATAAATACTTGTAATCAAATGTATTTGCTTTCGGCTGTAAAAGCTGTATTGAGACAGATCCAGAATATTTTTAAGCGCATTTATCATACCTTTGCTATTTTCATTTTTTGCGAAATGTAGTATTTAAGGCTACCGGTGCATGCTTTCTTGATTTTGTTTTGGATTTATTTTTATGATCTAGACGAATACTGGTGACCTGTTTATGAGAGGAATTAAGAATGAGTCGCATGTGACTCTGCAATATCGTATATAATTTGTCTTTGAGATGTGGAATCAAGGTAAGGTTGATTGCATGATTTTGTTTTCTAAATTCCACTATATCATCTTCGTAAATTGTCGTGAAAGATGTGTAACATTGAACATTTTGATTGTGTTGAATTTTGTTCTCTTTATTGATTTATAGATTTTTAGCAGATGAAGCGCGTCTGACAAGGCATGGCTTCTCTCTGTGATTTTGTCTCCATGTACATTTTTATTTCTGTCAAAGGTTTGATTGTGCCATTTTAGAGGAGAGTTTTACTGCCGTGGAGCATAATTAGAAAGAGAAGAGATCTTTATAAGGCTACGAGTGTTTGTTTGCCCTCCCTAACTTACTATAATAAATCTATCTGGATTTTTCTTTTCCATTTTTAACTGAAATCTGTATTTAGATTTATCTCTGGTTCTCTTACTTTCAGGTTGACAGGTTGCCTTTCCTATGGAGGCCTCATAATGAATTAAAACTAAAATATTCACATTTTGCTTACTTAACAACCCAAACATTTTGTATCAAGTTGGATGAAGGCAAACAAGTATCTTGTAGATTTAGTCTTATGTTGAAAAGCAGACAATATGATATTTCTCATTTTATTCATATTATAATTCTCATACTTTAATGTTAATCAGATTGCTATTGTCATTTTTTATTTTAAAAAAGATGATGGCTGCATAAAAGGAACGAAGATTTAGAAATACTTTTGAGAGTTTTACATGGAGCATTATGGTTTAATATTTATTGAGTACAGTTACAAAATATACGATTGATCACTAGCTAATGTTAAGACTGTGTGAAAGGAAATGTTATGTGAAATCCAGGTGTAGTGTATTTGATGGCTATACATGCATATGATGGAATGCTCATTAAACAGTATAATGTATTAACATGTTTCGTCTTGTCTGAAATTCAAAGATTTTGTTGAAGTCATCAAAATTATCTGGACTACTCCGACTACTGCTGTTTCACATAGCACTGGGCGACAACTAATTAAACACTTCGCTAATCGTGTGCCTTGGGCGCTATGTACGACATCACATGATTTTGTATTTAATTGATCCATGGCCTATATGACATTACAGGATCTGGTATATATGACATCATGCTATCCAATCGTAACTACTCGGTTCTTTCTGTAACTATCAAATTTTCGGCTGCGGAAATTTTCTAGCCAAGGCTTCAGTGTTCAATACGGCAAAAGAAATTAGGCTACAACTTGTTATCCCCTCACAACTAGTTGCAGAGGGGATATAGCATCTCTGCCATAAGGCTGTGTGTGTGTGTCCGGAACCTTGTGAACAAGATACAAGTCGCAGCATTCATCAGAGAATCATCAAACCTTCCACAACTCTTGCCCATGGTCAAAGGATGAGCCCTAGTTATTTCCAAGGTCAAAGATCAAAGGTTAAGGTCACTATTGACTTTTGACTAAAATTATTGTGAACAAGATAGAAGGGGTGTAGCATTCATCAGAAAATCATCAAACCTTCCACAAATGTTGCCCATGGAGAGAGTATGAACCCTATTGATTTTCAAGGTCAATGGCCAAAGTTCAAGGTCACTATTAACTATTGTTTAAAAAATGTCATGCTGCTAGGCCAGGGGATGCTACGCTTGCGTTGCCTGATTTATATTTATACCACGATATTTGTTTAACATTGTGTAGCATTCAACTTTCATTTAAAGATTGGACCAAAGGTTTGTGAGCTTATCGTTTACCCTATGGAATAGCTATTTGATATCTTCAAAATCCCTTGGTCATTTTTCTCTTGTACCAAGAACTATGCCCATGGCGTTTGATAACACATTTCTTTTGTTTTTGTCTCTATTTGTTTTGCATTCATCCAAGAATTTCCCCTTCACGTTAAGACGTCACTTGTAGGTTAAGTGCCACTTCGACCTATGCATGGTGCACAAGACCTTAGCAATGAGGATTCTTTATTGTACCAACGCCTGCCGCGACATTGGAGATCGGGTTTTAAAGCATCATCCGAAAGCCCCGTGACTCTCGCTTTTAAATGTCGCAAGACTTGGGTATTAAGCAATAAAGAATATAAAATGTTCAGCGGTTAAGGAGCAGTCACTATTTATTCTTGCATGGTTAAGGCACAAACTGGGCTCGAACTCATGACCTCCCATGCATCGAGGTCGGTAGTATGTTACTTATGGTCATTCGTCATTGTGAAATGAGAGGAGATCATGGTTTCATGTTTCACTCTTGTAGACATGTGATAAGTACTGTACCTCTACTTTTGACATCGTGAAATTGACTTTGACCCACTTTTTAAAACACTAGACATTAAATTTTGCTCTCTGCCTTTTAATGTTAAAGCATTGCTATTTCACTTACTTGGCAAGACCAACTCGATACTATCAAATATCTCTTTAACTTTTAAATCGCAAGATCTACACAATACTACTAAACATATCTTTTATACTTTTAAATCGCTAGCAGCATCTGGTCCTGCAACGAGGCTACGTACAGTTCCATGTCGAGTCCCGTACCTCCCAGGCGAATCCTCACGGGACCAATTATGAATCCGCTCATGCGGGTATCCCCCCCCCCGCCTTTATAAGGGTAACATGCTACTTGTTGGGCAGCTCCATGTAGACTCGAGTTGACACATAGAGTCCTTACTCTTTCACAAGATGTATGACCTTGATGAAACCACAGGTACCATACCTTTACTGGATTCCGAAATTGCATAAAAGTCTTACAAAAAAGATACATCACTAGTTCCAATAGTGCTTACCAAGCCTCTTCCTTTACTACTAAACTAATAACAGCTGTTAAAGAGTCATTCAGAGATACTGTCCACTACATATTTCAGAAGTGTGTCATCAGATGTGGATTTCTGAAAAACTCTAAAGAGTTTCAGAAACTTCAAGTACGACATTTTTCTAAAATTGACTGCATCAAAACGTATGATTTCTCACACTTTATACAACAATTCCTCACGATAAATTAAAATCTAGGCTTTTTCAGATAATTGATAATAGCTTTTTACAAAAACGGCACCGTAATGCAAGTTTCTGGTCGTTGGAAACAAGATTCATATTACGGAAGCCGGTAGTGCCAGGGTATAGAATTATATATTTTGTGGCGCGCCATATAATATAACTGACGGCGCACATAAATTTATGTGCGGCCGCACTTAATTTAACTGGCTGTGCATTAAATTTATCTGGCGCGCAGTTAAATTAAGTGACGGCGCACATAAATATATTAACTCTATCACTGGCATCTACCGCTTCAGTAGAAACGCTCTGATTGCCACACAAGTTACTCTGAAGTTGATATTAAGAGCATGCTTGTTTTTTTTGTTTATTTTAATAGATAATCTATGTAGTCTTTGGAGACCATGTCTTCAACAATCTGTTGGTATTCTATGGACACTACTTGTGCCCCCTTATTAGCAGACTTATTTTTATATTCATTTGTTCAAAAACTGTTAGGGATAAAAAAAAAAACCTTGCAGTATCCTTCAACTTACATGTAGATAATTAACATTCATAATTTCATAATTATGTCCATTTGATATATCCTAACGAACTCGAAATAAAACACACAGAATCTGACAGATCGCTTCATATTTGGATATTTTACTTAATATTGACTGATGCAGACTGACAACTACATTATATGATAAGCGTGACTGATTGCAATCGTCAACTTTCCTTTTCTATTAGTATGCACCACTATACCTGCTTTGTGTTTATGTTCCCAGTTGATTCGATACGCAAGAGATACTAAAAAAGTTGATATTGCAGGGTTTTAAAGTCATCATTTCGCAAATTCGACGGTGACCTTGTTTGAGATCACAAATTATCACTAAGTCATATGATGAGTGATTTGTTTCATACCCTTTATTAGACTGTCATTTTCGTACTAGATTTGACGACGGGTAACCCCGTTTACTTTGTTTCGACTACGGGCTCACGGCGGGTGTGACCGGTCAGCAGAGGATGCTTACTCCTCCATGACACCTGATCCTGCCTTCGCTTTTGTCGGACGTCCGTGTTGCCCTACACTCGATTTTGTATATGTTTTTTGGGATCATGATTACGTTTAACACATTGTTTACTTCGCCAATTTATAGGTACCGGTATATGAATTTTAATCAATAGATACATGTATAGGAGAGAAAGAGAGAGAGAGAGAGAGAGAGAGAGAGAGAGAGAGAGAGAGAGAGAGAGAGAGTATTTTTATAACGTATTTATATCTGTTGATTAAATTTCAGATACCTGTGATGAAACACTACTATTTTGCAGCAATCTGGCTCATATACCATCAGGTTAGAACTGTAAGCCCACATGTCATTTGTTGTATGACATTATGACATTTTTGTTCTCCAGTTCCGTAAGATAGGTGTTTTATCTATATTGAATACACATAACTCATGTATTTTTTTGTTTTTCGTTGGAGCGAAATAGTTAACCTATTTAGCGTGTATTACCACGAATGTCTAATTATTAGCATTAAGCCTTTGTTCACAACAAATAGACTAAATCGGCCATGACCCTTCCACGTAAAAATGGAGAAAAACAAATCATTCTTAGAAACGTATAAAAAAAAAAAAATGCTTGTGACAGATATTTGAATAAATTTTCTTTGAGCGTTTAACACTCTATCAATAGAAAAATGCTCTAGAAAAGCGCACACTGCTCTCGTCACGGAGTAGAACTTCGTCATCCCGTTCTTCCACAAATCTTTGCCTATATAAAGCCGAATGTTAATTACTTGCCGCCGCACTTCTGCGAGACACTTGAACAGGAACCACCACAGGTAAGCACTCATTGTTTACAATGTTGCATTTAATTTTTGAAAAAATTCAAAACGGTCAGAATATGTAGAAGTATTCCAAAACATATTGTCAAAATGAACTTAAAATATTGCATTTTTGGCGATGTGTTTTAAAAAGTGTACGTGTTACTGCTCAGTTTTGGCTTGTGGAATTGCTTCTGAATGGTATCGACATTCTAAAGAAGGTATAATTTATCTCAGTCTAACGGTACACAACAAACATGTGTCGAAAGTATACCAAAGCAAAACTCCTCAATATTTCTCAATATCTTTCAAAATCAAAACCGCCCTCGTCAGTCCGAGAACATTTCAATCGAAAACGTCAGCATTGATTGTTGCAAAAGTGTAGCTCTGTCAGAAAATATTGGGACATATCGAGCTCTGACCTCTCCCAATATTTTCTCAGAGAGCTGTCCCAATACTTTCTGAAGAACTACAGTTCTGCAGTTACAACATTGACAACATAATAACCAAGTCCGGCCCAGTTCATCTTCCTCACCGGAAAGAAATTTATTGTTCATCAACATTAGTAGAGAAAGTTTATCTATCGCTAGAAGAATTGTGTCCCAGTTTTTACATATTGTAGGCTACTCTTCTGACCTGTAGGTTTGTAGATAAAAAGCTAAATTTTGGTTGTTCAAAGTATATTTTCGTTCTCATAATTGTTGCTTCGTGTGACAAACGATACCTGTTGATTATGAGGGACAATCCTCCTTTAAATAACAAGCATATTATCCCTCTGTGAAGCATCTACGAAGAAATCTGCTCTCTTCCTGGGATATCAGTTAGATAACTCAGGTTTTAAAATATCTAATATATGATATATATGCCACCAAAAGCAATAAATCAGAATGACACGGGTGCATTTTCAGTATGTGGTTCATTGGACATCTTGATCAAGTTTCTTGTAAGAGTTATCTCCCTACCCGTTTAAAATTTTTCAGTTTTTACATATTGTAGGCTACTCTTCTGACCTGTAGGTTTGTAGATAAAAAGCTAAATTTTGGTTGTTCAAAGTATATTTTCGTTCTCATAATTGTTGCTTCGTGTGACAAACGATACCTATTGATTATGAGGAACAATCCTCCTTTAAATAACAAGCATATTATCCCTCTGTGAAGCATCTACGAAGAAATCTGCTCTCTTTTCTGGGATATCAGTGAGATAACTCAGGTTTTAAAATATCTAATATATGATATATATGCCACAAAAGCAATAAATCTGAATGACACGGGTGCATTTTCAGTATGTGGTTCATTGGACATCTTGATCAAGTTTCTTGTTAAGGAGTTATCTCCCTACCCGTTTAAAAATTTTCAGTAGCCCAATGCGTCTTTCTATTACAAGATTCTGAATCACATATATTGCACCATCATTTTCAGATTTATCATGGACAGACGAGAGATGAGAAACTATGTAGACATGCCACATTTTCACCCAGAGAAAAATATTGTCGAAGGCATCGATCTGTACAGGAACGGGAGACACATCCACGGGATTAAACACGACATCGACAAACACCATGAACCAGCGAAATTCCGCACCCTTAGTGTAGGATCTGACGGAAGTACCACCTCTCCCACTGTGGGATCTCCGCCTTCAGTCATTGGATCAACGAAAAAACAATTTCCGGAAAAGAATTCTGTTTGACTGCACAGTTCTATGATATACTTAATTTATGCTACGTGTTCGTTAAATCCATTTTTACTACCTTCAAAAACAATTTGTAATATATGTATATACATGTATGTTTTAAATAAATCAAAGTATGTGTTTGGCATTGTATATATGTGTGTTTTGTTACATGTTTGTCGAAATGCACGTGAGTGTGTGTGTGTGTGGGGGGGGGGGTTGTGTAATGAGGGCAGCAAAATCACCATGCATGACTATTGTAAGGCCTAACAATTGGATTGAACAGCGCGCATCAGTTAGCATTCTACTTAATGACAGATTGTAGATGAAGATAAGATCATATTACCATATACTGTGCGAAATGCTGATTTTGATTTTATTTGTGTAGCCAGTCTTTATTTAAAAACTGATCATATGCAGAACATGCTTTTTCGTATTGAATCAGCTGAGAGATTCAGGTGAAAATGGAATGTTTTGCACTACAAAAGTATGGGAAGTTGACAATGGAGAAGCAGATGCCATCCGTGGCGTTTGTCACAAAGTTGATTTGTTAGTTTGCTGTTAACGTCTATGTTCATAAAATATCCACTTATATACAGTAGATACGTATAATGCGTAAACTCTTCAAATAGTGTCTTTTATTTCAAATTCATTGGAATAGTATACCGGTATCTAATCTATATATAAATTAAAAAATGAATACTGTTATTTAAATAAAATGTCGTCGATTTATCAATGGTGATTTAATGCCGGAGTGCCCCCCCACCCCCGCGTTTGAAATTTTGTTTGTACAACCAGCATCTAATCTAAAAAATACCCCTTTTTTGTAAGAATTTGTCAGCTTCCGGGGGCTTTGTAACCCTGGATCCCACAGAGGACTTTGCCCTGGACCCACTGGGGGCTTCAAAACACCTCCAGACCCCCTGCCCTTCCCCCCCCCCCATCCCCGTTCGGAAATTCCATTCTATTTTCCACGTACTTATACATCATGCTGTATGCAAGATCAAGTTTAAACTTTCATTACAGCTGTTTAAAATAACTTTCAGAAATTTCTTAAATCAGGTAAATATTTTTTTTGCAAATTTTCTGATTGATGTCACACAAGTGCTTTGCAGATATTGTGACGAGGATCAGGAGCTGTTTAAAAGACTGTATAAATAGAAAAGGCTGTTATTGATTATGATATATAACCTTTTTCACCCAATATTATACGATACATTCCTATGTGTTTGTAATATTTGAATTATTTTGAGTACATGACATATAAAAAGTATGAAAGTATACACAAATTTGGTTCAAAACTCTCATTTTGATGAACATTTTTCTTTCAGAAAACATCCAAACTTAGCCGTTGCCAAAAAACAACAAAGATGAATATATGGCTTAGATACATGTTATAAAGTTTTGTCCAGCTAGTGCTCTTAATTTTTTTGGAAGAAAATTGCTTGAAAAATTTGTCATTTAATGTCAGTATACTGAAATTGGCAGGAAAAACACCAAATTATGATGTCACATTTGTAAAGTTTAAATCAGTATTGAAAATAATGTCAAGATAAGGTATTTTGTAGCAAAGCGACAAATGTCAATTTTGTATAGGCTAATAGAGCCAATTCTATTTTGGTTGCTTCACATTCACTTAGATCTTACTATAACACAAAAACCAAACAGATATGAGTAAATTATAGGCTCACTGTAAGAGCTTATAGTTCTGGAAATGTATACAATGTTATATTGAAAAATTTCAAGGCAATAACTCCTTTAAAAAGATCATTATGTACGCAATGTTCGTGTTATATATATATATATATATATATATATATATATATAATATATATATATATATATATATTATATATTTAAAATATTTTAAAACTATTCCTAATATAAAACCATGTTTACCACTTAGATATTCTTTTGAGAAAATAAGCAGATTATATTACCTGGGTTTTGGAAAAAGATAACAGATGATAAGAATTTAATTTGCACTATTATTCATACTTTAGTTCTGAGTTATCTCTCTTTGAAAAAAAAGCAAATGCAATGTACATGTATACATACTACAAAAACACTGTCAGTTGTTGTATGATTATATTTCAATCCTCATTTAAATTAATTCCTGAAGGGATTGAATGATCTGTACATTTCCTGGACAGATTCCCGAAAGTTACTAATAGAATCCTAATTTTTGATAATGGCTATCAGATATTACTCCAATAAAATCCTACAAGTCAGAGTAAACTCAAGCTAAAAAAGGTAGATAACTCTTTATCATTGTAGGGGAGAGCATAAAACTTTGTCCTCCTGGTCACGCTTGGCTGGCCAAACCTGCCGTATTCCAAACACCCTGCATGCGACTCTCCCCGCGGGAAGGAAGGGGTGTTTTGTTGTCAGGTTCTCGCATGACGGGAGGAGCTTGGCGTGTGCGTGTAATGACAGAGACCAATATCCTATATTTATTTACGAGGTATTTCTCGCTATTCTAAGAGCATATTTTCTATTTATAGAAATGTGGATCATAATTAGATAGTCGTGCTTTGATAATTATTATATGAAAGAAAACAAACAATTCCTGTACATTACGACTGTCTTGTTGTTGCAGTGAATTGACATTATCATATAAATATATCATGTAATTTAAACTCGGCACTCGGCTGGCGTGTAAGTACATACTTATACTCTGTATATTTATGTTGATAGGTGGGAGCACTATATTGACAATACTGCATGTCTTACGTCACTGTCTTCTATGATTCTTCATTAATGTTTGTCAAATAATGTGATGCCATTTCCTGTATTTTTTTCAAGCTGCCATCTATGGAGTTGAGAGGGAAACTAAAAGGCCACTTTGGTTTGGTTTACGACTTGTGCTGGTCAAA
>CAJDSM010028241.1:3422-24324 GCA_903981925.1 Ostrea lurida
TCATTAACTCTGATAATATCTACATTGAGTATATGGAAGTGTTCACTCTTAGTAATTCATCTCAAAATACAAGTACTGTGTACTGTTTTAAAACCAGCCTCCTATACAGCTAATTGTAAATCTATTGTGAATACAGAGCCTTTTGTTTTCTCAGTAAATAGGAATCTGCCATCACAACAAAAATCTATTTTTTTATCCATTGTGTGTCTTCTAAACAACTGCCCATTGATATTGAAACATCTATTAATGAAATTAGCAACTGAGTTGGTGAAACGCGTACGTTAACACTGAAGAAATGAAGATGTTTTAAATATTCTGTTAGCAACTTAAAACTTTGGATCGCATTAGATATGGATACACTATATATCTCATTTTTGTATATTATTTTGATGTTAGCTTGTAGCAAAGTGAATTGGCACAAGATGTTAACATCAAGACTTCTTCAACATATTTTACCTTTGTGGTCCGGTCACTTTTGTTTTCTTCACGATTTTGCTGGTTCATGGAGAATGCAATGATGTTACCGAATATAGAGAAAACTGCCCACATGTTTTGATAAGAAATGTTTCGTGGATTACAATTGTTGCCGGATTTATATTTCTTCGTTTCAGTAACCAACCTGCAAGTCAGTTAGATTCTAAATGCATCTGCTTATGCAGATAAATCAGCTTTTTCTTTATGATCGATCCTGTCAGAGAAGCACAGACGAGAGACAAACAAGCGTGTACTCGTGTGTTAAGTAAAACTGAGAAATTACTCTACCCTCCTGTGACCAGTAAATACATCCTCACATATTATAACCGTTTTTGTGGCGAGTGCAATGATGATCTTGATTTTTATCCTGCCTATGACACATGTGACTTTTCCTGGACATTAATTTCTGATCTCTTCTTACGACGAGGTATGGAGAAGGAAGCGAGAAACGCTGTAATGTTTCCCATATCCTCAAAACAAACATTTCATAAAGGATTGCAGTTTTGAAGTACACATTTGTATACTTTGACTTTTGTAACAAAACGGAAGTTGGACAAAATTGCTATGACATTCAATTATGGTTGCGAATCCAGGATCGCAACGGTGACAATCTGATTCACAAACATGTTCTGCAAAATTTGTAACCCAAGTTTCCATGCAGGATACGTGATTGATCGATGCAAACGTCTCGGGCATGTGGATGTAACAACGAAACTCACGAGAGCGCTTTGTCTGAATAATGATTTGAACACGGGTACACTTCCATACAAAAACATATTCTGTTTATCATTAATAAACCTGCACGCCGAAATTTCAGGTTTCCAGAGGTATATGAACATAACACGACACACTAGGGAAGTCGATTCTGGTCGGCAATTTTATTTCGATATCAGAACTTAACATTTATGTGGACTTTATGGTAATTTTCCAAGAAAATTATGACAACAGTCAAGATGAAGACAAGGACAGCAAACATCATCGTAAATATAACAAACGTTATACACAAAAGCTAGCCTTGACGGTATTGAGCAACTTGTTGGTGATACGGAATTCCAAAGAGTTTCTCTACTTTTAATAAACATGTCTGTGACCAAAGATGTATCTTCACCGACATTTACTGGCTTTGAAAAATGTTGTGCCGATCTGCCCTTGCTATATCCTTCTCAATGTCTGAATGAAAAGATGTTATCACATAAATCAATACAAAACACTGGAGAAGAATTTTTGGTGAAAATGGGTGTTTCAGGTCCAACAGACTCCCGATTCTATGAGAGAGTTTGTCTCCAACAGTTCGAAGACGCTTTTTTTGCACCCGGTAACAGAATTATCAACTGATATTCCGTTATCTGAATATGTATTTGTTGTGCTGTGTAATCATCTCTGTCACCCACGGTTGTACGGCAAGCATGGATATAACGGCTAGTTGTTCTGTCTATATTGAGCATTCCAATTTTTTTTCCTATTTCGGATTTTCTTAAACATTACGTGTGCAGTTGCCATACAACGTACCGCCCTCCACCTATCCGAAGCGACAAATAGTAAAGTTAACGTCAAGACGTCAACGCAAGTCTGTTCCTGAAAGACGTGTAATATAACGGGAAACTGGCCGAGGGACGACCCTGAATTAGGTGGGCTGTGAATCTATACAACAGGTGCTTTGGCTCGTTGGTTGATACTCAAAACGGCACCTTGACTGAGTATAAAATGTGTATTGTGCGTTATGCACCCTTCGCAAAGGTCCGATGTATTGGTGTATAATTGCTCGTATGACATGGATGTAATGAGTTGAAAGATGTCATTTCTTTCCACATTTTATCTTCCCCCATACAGAAATACTTCTGTGGAAATTGCAATGACATACCAACTAAACGCACATTCTACAACGAATGCCAACCAACACAAGAATACGAGCTTTTAAGTTTGACATTCACCGGCGACTTCATTCCTCTACAGGCTTACTTTTCACTCATTTGATGAGAAGGTTTATAATTATATGTACCTGTTCCCGATGCATAAAAATCTTGTAGTAACCAACGGACGGGACAAAGGATGCTCAAACGCAAATATTGGACCCTAACAGTATGTATCATTTTCATCAAGAGAAGAACGTAAAGAATACAAAAAAATGGTCAATCTCAAACTTAGTATAATTAATAGAAATTAAAAAGTTAGGAAAACGATACCAGAGGTGGAATCATGTGCCTAATAGGTAAGGTTCCCTGTGGACCGTTCACACCCGCCATGAGCTCTGTCAAGTAAACTAATAGTTCTCAGTCAACATAGATGTCAAAAACGACCAGCAATTGGTATGAAACATGTCAGATAGCATTCAACTAATGAGATATTGCAATTCTAAATTAAATCGCTGAAGAGTTTTTTATTTTATTTTGCGATGTTAACAATGTTTAAACGTAATCATAATCCCAAAAAATCGAATGTATGGCATACGACAATATCTGAAGTCTTCCTACACTAGTATCTTCAAGCGTGCATTAAAGTATAATATTCCATTAAACGTAAAGTTATTTTAACTTGGCAATCGAAAAGCTAATATATTGCATTGTCAATGCGAATAACGCAGTAATCTTAATGCTGATTTATTAAGGATTTCTTAGAGAAAAATCTGATTGTGAGTTTTGTCAGAATAGTCTTGAAACACACTTCACTTTTTTCTGAAATGTCCAAAATATTGTACACAAAGACAAATACTGATACAAAGTTTTAATAATCTACAACTACAATTACCTTTATGCTTAGAACTTATTTTGTATGGTGACAATAATTTAGTTATAAACAAAATGTTGCAATTTTCGATTGTACATGAATATATTTTGTTACAAATAGATTTGTTTAATTATGTAAAATCTTTCACACTAGTATATGAATCAAGTACAGAACCAACGTGTTAATTTATTTTCCTTTTGTTTCTTAATGTGTATATTCTGTATTCATACAAACTTTTTTGTCAGTCATACATTCGTTATCAATATATAGAAGCTTTTTGTATGACATGACCTTGTGTTTATAAGGAGGGGATTATATAGGCTACGCCTGCTGTCCAATCCTTTTATGTATCAATACATAATAAAATATTGTTTAAACCAATACGACTTCGACAAAAGCGAAAGCAGGATCAGGTGCATGGAGGATGAGCATCCTCTGTATTACATGATATACTCCTGGCGTCATTAGATGCGATTCATTTTTTTTTTTATTTATTTTCAGGAATTTGTAGAACGTACGTGTTATCCAGGAAGATTCTACACCTAGGGATCTGTATCCATTATTCAGAGATATGAATAATCTGCGATACTAACCGGATGTCTACTTACTGATTCTGCTCAACTCAGGTCTTCTGTAAAGGATATCTTGCAATATATATTCGAATTTATGTCTGAAAAATCAAGGTCTAATTTGAGTTTATTTTATTTTAGACCCTCTTAAAAATTTTACATGCATATTGATAAACCATGCACAGAAGATATTTTACCCCAATTTCAAAACATTTTCAAATTCATCTCAGTCTCGCGTTATTTTCTCAATATCCCATTTCGAGACTTCAAACAGAATTAAACCTTGTAGATTTTAAACAAAATTTAAGCATTCCAGGTCTGTCATAAATCGAACAACTCTTCCATTGACTTTACAAGGTTTTGTTCATTTGTACGTACTGGTGTTTATATTTACAGCTCAACTAACCATAACAATTACCGTGTATTCGGGTCACTAACCTATTATTGTGCAAAAAATCCAGTTAATCATGACGATTCAAAGTCAATGTCACCGGAGAAAATTGTTTGTAACAATACAGATTAACTCTAAACGAGATGACTTTGCATTCTTCCTGATGGTACAGCAAGAGTTTGTGTCTCTACCTTTAGTCAATTATTCAACAAAAGACAAGAGGCATACATGGTTTACTCTGAGAATACCTCATTAGACACGCAGACGTCTGTGTCATTGGTACTTTCGTGTGTCTTTCTCTTGGTTACGTTTTGTACATACTGTATATTTGTGAGCTTCAGAACTTCGGATGACAACATGATTTTGTAGCTGTTTTGTTTACCAATCACATTTTTGTCCTCATTAGCTATGGGGAAAACAGGAACACGAAACGTTGTGCTGTATATGGTATAGTTACCCACTATCTTTGGCTTGTGTCATTCTTGTCTATGAACGTATGCAGTTTTCATTTGTATCGGGTTTTTCATTCCAAAATTCCCCTGAACCATATTAGCAAATGTCGTGCTCTATTTAAATACTGCATTTATATATTTTCTTTACCAGTCATATTTGTATCAAGCAACATAGCAATGACGATGTTTAAACAAAATGATATCGGATATGGGAAAGTGAAGTGCTTTATTGATGAAGGCTTGCCTTTGATTCTATTTTTCCTCATTCCAGTAGGTCTATTGTGTATTGCAAACGTGCTTTTGTTCATCAAAACTTTGTCTACCATTATAAAATCACCAAAAATCCGCAAAAACAAAGCAAAGAGAAATGACTTTTCAATATTTGCCCGCTTATTCACGATAACAGGAGCGACATGGCTGTTACAGATTTTAGATGGCCTACTGCGGTTGAAAACCCTCTCTGTAATTGTTACCACGATTAACAGTCTACAAGGTGTCCTCATATTCACTGCGTTTGTGTGTAGCGATAGGACACTGAGGTTGTATAAAGGGTTAATTCGAAAACGTTTCAAGAAAGAGGAGTCTGCAACCTCGGAAACAGTTACGTAAAGACGTCGTGTAAATCTATTTTCAAATAGGTAAAGATGCGATTTTTACAAGCTTTGAAACTGCTAGTCACGAATTACACCACATCGCTCTTTATCTAGATTGCCGAAATACCGCTCCGTAAAAATAGACACATACCGGTAGTCTGTTTGGGCAAATGAAGTGAAAAGGGAAACCAAAAAGCGGGGAGAAAATGTATATCGCTTTATTTCACCTGGTAAATTAAGATTCTAGATATCTATTCACAGAATAAACATTGTCATTTTAGGTTTAATTTGTTAAATTTCATAGGGATTGGACAATTAAAAAATTGCCATAATTAAAGCAACTCAGTGTATATACGTTCATGTTATATATATTTATTTTCGCTGAATGACAATGTTTTTTCACTAGTATTCTGCTGACAACAGTATAGCATATATGTTATAATAGTGCAATGCATTCTATTGTAAGATATGACCTCTTTTCTTTCTGTAAATGTCTTGATTAATAATAAATTAAATATTAAAATGAGAATTTCATGCATTCGTCGTGCTACTTTGTTCCATGAATGAAGATGATACATTCACTTAGAAATCCACTAGGCTGGTACATAATTAAATCTATATGTACCGATAAGCTCAGGACAACAGATTTCAAGGGATTTAATCATGCGATTAAACACTGAAACAAACTAAAATTCCAACACCTGATTCATCCTCTATCGTGTTCAGTGATCACGAAGTGATAATCGTAAAACATGAAAATAACAAATTGTAATCAATATCTTAATTCCTATAAAGAAGCGAAATTAAAAGCTGAACAAACACGGGTCCCTGAACACGACAGAGAATGAATTGGGTGTCAAGATGGTATGATATTTATGATATTCCTCACTGATTTATGTCGATTCAATATATCCCAACGAACTAGAAATAAAGGACACCACAGAGTCTTCCATGTTTGCTTCGTACTTGGATATTTTATTGAATATTGACATTAACGGCAAACTAACTACTCAACTTTATGACAAACGGGACGATTTCAGCTTCTCCATCGTCAACTTCCCATATTTATGTAGCAATATTCCATCATCACCTGCATATGGTGTGTATGTCTCTCAACTTATTCGATACGCAAGAGCTTGTTCTGCGTATGATCAGTTTTTGAATCGAGGCAAGCTACTTACAGACGAGTTGTTGTTGCAGGGGTTTCAACAGTCACGTTTAAAGGCAGCATTTCGTTAATTCTATGGTCGTTATAACAATTTAGTTTACCAATATGACCTATCATTAAGCCAAATGCTGTCTGATGTGTTTCATAGCCATTGTTAAGCCGTTTTTCACACACTGATTTGACTACGGACTGTTCCGTTTACCTGATCAAGACTATGGGCTCACGGCAGGTGTGACCGGTCAACAGGGGATGCTTACTCCTCCTGGGCACCTGATCCCACCTCTGGTGTGTCCAGGGGTCCGTGATTGCCCAACTCTTGTTTTTGTGTTCTATTTAGGACTTACGAGACTGATCACTGTTGGTTATCTTTGCCTTTACATTTAGCGGAAATTTGATTTTCTAACATTTGATACGGACTTAATTTAGCGAATGTTCACTCCTCTACATTGTAATTGTCCGTCATAATGCATGCCCCTGTTGGCGGTGTACTTGATTTAGCGAAAGTAGTCTTCCGCCAAAATCGCTGAAATAAGGCCACCGTAAAATATGATACGTTAATAGTAATTCGAATATTTGTTTTAACCACACATACACTGCAAGAGTTTGTAGTTCTATCAACAATTCCTTTGTGTGAGAATGACTTTTCATTGGTTGCATCTAAGAATACCTTCATACACTGATTTTGATTGCAGGTTATACCGGTGTCCTGATCAATTAAAAGATAATGGGCTCATGGTGGGTGTGGCTGGTTTATAGGTAATGCACCTGATCTCACCTCTTGTGTGTCCAGAGGTCCGTGTTTGCCCAACTCTTGTTAAGTATTCTATTTGGGACTTACGAGATTGATTACTGCTCGTTATCTTCGCCTTTTCATAATTGAATTTCAACTATGACAGTAATACCAAGAAACAATTCTACAGCGTAATTTGGTATACTGCTCTGAAACAACACAGTATATACATGCTAATGCTTTATTATTTCAACACGCTGATAAGTACAGGCAAGTCTTCAAATCAACAATGCATTACGATTTCAAAATCCAATCTTTTTCCCAGTCTCGTTTTCGTTTGCGAGCTTCGTTTCTTTGACGACTGTCCTCTATACTCCTTTTCTTTCTCTCCTTTGATACAACACTAACAGTGAACGGAGCAGCTGCAAATCTGCTCCACTTAGGACAGGACATACCTGCCCATGTTTCAAGTTTTCTTTGTAGGGTTGTCACTATCTTGTCCGGATTCACTCCATGCATGACGTGGAAATTTACGAAATTGACATCTCGGTTGTAGATCATCAAAACCTTTTACAACAAAATACATTTTAATGAGGATATAAAACGTATATTCTCTGTTTTACTAAATCATAAGCTGAACTTATTTATTCATATAAATAAGTATTGATCTTAGATAATGATGACACAAGCGTATATTTTGTTACCTTTAAAACACTTCGTAGGGCTGAAATGTCTTTATAACGGTCTATAACAATCGAAACATTTCCCGAAACATTCATGGCGATCTCCTGTTCTACGATTTGGAGAAGTGGACTCGGATTGTCGGCTGCGCCGAAGACCTCTTCTTCTATGCTAGTGTTTGGATTCGGTTTGTAGGTTTTTGAAAGAAGAGTTTCTTTAAAAGAAGAAGTGGATTACATTAATACATCATTGCACAATGCAACTATTATTGCACGTATTTCAAGAAAATGGACCAAGCAATCGTAAACCAACATACGGATTATTGAATACAGCTGAACGGTTTCTTGGCATTTAGTTCCATCTTGTTTACAGGCATACGCATGTGCAGCTGAATCAACATTCTCCGGATTAAAGAAGGACATTTTCTCTGTTGATTTCAGCAGTGGTATGCTGGCATGTTTCATAAAGTTGTCCACAAGCTCAGAGCAAGCTCTCACCTTACCGTCCCATTTCTTTCCTGGTAATTAGAAGAAACCTTTCTCTTGTAAAAAAAAAATTGGGGCTGATAAATGCGTAACAGTTTATATGTCTAACCACTCTCGGGGGAAAGGGTCCATCGTTTTGTTTCCAAGGAATAAAGGCAACACACATGGGTTTTTTCTCATTGATTTAAATTGATCAAAGTATGGTGTATACATTACGCTCAATGTGAATTTTATTTCAGGAATTTATAATAGGTTTGAACTTGACTTTGTGGAAGTAGGTACAGTTTTGGATTGCCATCCTAAGTAAGACGTTATGGCTGTAATTGTCTTGATAATGGATATACATTACCAAAAGTGTTTCATTGAAGATAAACACATTGTTTAAGGAAGATTTTGTTGAATGTTTCTTAAACCTATATTCCTATTGCCATCTGTGATGTTTTTAAAACTATTTCCTATGCCATTTAAACTCTTAAAGAACTAAGATATCATTTACTGATCGGATAACCACAAGCCATCCTTGACTCTGAATTTGATCTCGAGTTGTTTCTACCGTCACGTTCAGTTGACGCTCTGTAGATGTATCAGCAATTTTTCATCGTTTCTCTAGCCTGTTGTGGAGTTTCCTGCATGAATTTCTATCATGGAATGGTAGGCATACATAAATGCATATATCAGATCAATCATATTCAAAATATAATGTTACATTTGGTAGAGATATTTGTTATGAATTCGTGCATACCCAGGCTTTTCAGATTGAGTTGGATAAACTTTTTTTTCAATGTCGGTTTTTTACATGCATTGTCTCACATCATAAGGCATTATGCAGGGTCACTGCATGTAAAATACAAATAAGTTTTAGTAGGTTAGATAAGTTTAGTCAACTGTTCTAAATAATTACCACTTTATAGAACATACTTTAGTTATTCTCTGACAGTATACTTTTAGTTCGTCCACATGCACTCTGTATCTTATTGATATTTCAATTTTATTTCAGTATCATTCTATTGTCATTTCTTAGAGGGTAAAGGTCAACATATATGCTGGATGTCCTAATTCGTTGTTTTGTTTTACATGGATACTCCTCTCTCTGTAACGGAGAAAGAGGTACACGTACCATCAGCATCTTTGCCAAACCTAGGTCATCGTTACTGTTCACCATTATCTCTGCCTGTTGACCATTTGAATTTGCTAGTTGTCTTCGATTCCAGATAAGCTCTGTTTCGTTGGCGATTTTGGCCTATATCCAGTAGGACTTGTATCTGTCTGGAATTCTGTCTGTGTTAGTATAAAGTTCAACAGAGAAGAGTCGATTCTGAGAACCGATGACCTTAAATTTAAAATCCCCTATTTTGAAATGTTTAGATATTTTATGTCTTTCTGCTCCCTCTACAGAAGTGTTTTATTTTCATTTCTCATATCCTTCAGCGGTAGGAATTATCGTTGTTTTCTGTGGAAGAGGAGACAAAGAAAGAACATTTGCCACTAGATACGGATAGAGTTGTTCTGAATCCGTCCTGCATTCCACGAATACCTCGATTGCTGTTTATTGCATTACACAAAATAATGCGGCACAATTCTCTTGCACGAGAAATCTTGCTCCTCTGGAAAAGATACAATTACATGTTTAATGATCTTTTTTATGTCACATACTTCCGTTTTTTCTGAACCAATAACATCTCCCATCATGATCAATTGAATTCATTTACCTTCCCTCTAGATATAAGGGAGATTCTCCCCATTCCACTTTATCGGCAAAAGCTCTGTCCACAATGATTTTTGATGCTAAAAAACAAATTTTGATTACAATGACAATCTGTAAAAAACAAATTTTGATTACGATGACAATCTGTTACAAAGTAATACGATGTCACAAAAATGCAGAGGAAAAACAATAAATACTAAAATTATCCAACCTTGCAGTTCCGAGACACCTTTGGCAATCAGAGCTAATCTTCTCATGCGAAATGCAAGTCTTGGAGCCATAACTCGATTAGCACTCCATTTCCAAGGGTCGTCTGAATTCGAAAAGCTACCATCTTGACATTTTCTCATCGAACCGCATTGTTCATTACTCTGATTCTTTCGACGTTCGTGAAGGAACTCAAAATCATCGAAATGATACTCGTACAATCTAAAATAAACAAAATATTTCTCTTGTCATAGTAAAATTGTAGAACCACATTCACCTGCTTTTATCAAATTCAAAAGACCAGCTATACTTGCTTCATTAGCTTACTTAATCATTTCCTCTACATTTTCACGATGAATTTGACCAAGTGGAGGACCCACCGCTTCCACCTCGCTGTGATACTTTGATGGAAACGAGGCTCCATGCTGTAGAGTATCCAAGCCTACATCAGGACATTTCTTTCCGGGCAATATAGATTCTAAAATTCAGTAGTGAGGTCATTAAATAGAAAGACCAGAATATATTCAAAAAAGAATCATTGAGAGTATTGAATTACATACCAAGGCGTTTCATTGCATTAATCATGGCTTCTTTATCTGCTGCGTCTTTGCTACCGAGAGAAACTTTTTTCACTTTCCTGACTTCAGCGCTAGGTGACTGTTTATCACCAACTGCAACTTCAATACTTGACTCTGATCTCAAATTGGAAACATACTGAAAACCTGAACAAATAGCCATTTGCTCAAGGCGAGTACTTTTGGCATCATCTTTGATAAGATGAGGAGGAACTGATGACGTGTTATTGGTATAAGTTAAGGCCAACTGTGCTGCTCTTCCTTCATAATACAAGCTTTTATTCCCGTGTTTTCCTTGCGGATTCAACGATGTCGGTTCATCCCATGCTTCAACTACCACTAGCTTCTCTGACAAAAAAGGGTTAGATAACGGTAAAATCAGGAAAAACAATCATGTACGAATTACAACGCTCAATGGATAGGTAACAGTTTTCATGATAATAAAAATTCATATACAGACATGCAAAGTGCTCGCTTCGTGTGTAAAAGTTCCTGGTTATATTGCAGGTTCGAGTTGTTAAAGTAGGAAGCGAATGCTCCTTTTCTGAGTGTTCGATATTAAAAAGAATGTTGCGACTATACAACCTTTACCAAACGCCATCCCGTGTCATGGTAGATATTTACACAATAATCAGTGGCATAAACCACTCAGATTGGTTAAACTTGGTGACTATATGGGTACGAGATTCAAAAGAGACATTAGACTCGAAACATTCAACTAACCCATATTTACAGGAATAGTATAATTATATAGGAATATGGTAGTTTCTAAAAATTTTCATATTTACGTCTCATTCCAAAATCTTCCACTGATGCGAAAAATTGTGCATATTGTACATATTAAACGAAATGAACTACATGTAATATGGTAATCTGCAGCGAAAAGAATGTCGTTAGTGTGCTATTGGTTCGGATAGAATAAACAAAGTCCATAAAACGATTACAATGCTGATAAAAAGTAAAATTTCCTTGATTGATACATTCGCCAAGTAACCCATATAGAATCGACTGTGATCAACTGCAGCTAATTTCTTGAACAGAATGGAAGAGAAATTGTTCTGCAGTAAATGGTAGCAGAGTATGACATTGTTAATTTTCTATCGGCTGNAATGGTAGCAGAGTATGACATTGTTAATTTTTTATCGGCTGGATATAAAATGGCGAAGTAACAATGTATCAAACGTAATCATAGTCCCAAAAAACATATACAAAATCGAGTGCAGGGCAACACGGACCTCCGACTAAAACGAAGGCAGGATCAGGTGCCAATGGTTTCTGGGAATTATTTGCTAATTCTAGTTTCAGCCTCCATCTTTGTACAATCTTATGGTATTGTTTTGAATTGAGAGCATATTTTATCACCCAGTCTCAATGTTATTCTGATCAGCAGACTGTGTAAAACATAAATGAACCGGTATAAACGAAAGTACGCTTTATTTAGAACTAATACTATTATATAATATACTGGAGATGGAACACTGAACAGTTTAAATGGAACCATTTGAGTTGAGGAAGAAATAATTCCAGACCAAAAGCGGAATAATTTGTGTCAAGACGCTTTAGGGTCATCTTAAAATTCTTTCGTCCATTAACGTGATAACACTCTCCCCTCTTAACCTCTAGTGGATCACGATTGACAAAAGTTTGAATAGCTATTTCATAGAAGAAGCCAATAATTCACCCTATAAAGATAAGATGCTATAAGAGATATTACAGGAACATTGTTTTCCTTTGATTAAAGATTAATATGGATTGGATTTCACGAAAGGTATCTCAAACTTAAGGCCGAGTTTTCTTTTCTTTTAGCAGTAACAATTTGAGCAACATATCAGATTTAATCCCAGTTTTGACTTGTGTACTTTGGGAAATTGATTTTGTAAACCAGTAAGTTAAAGACAAATCACAAAAAGCATAATGTGTTGAATCTATAACACACATACTGTTTGGCCATTCTGCAGCTACATATTTTCCAAGAAGGCTGATTTTTGTGGCTAGTTTAGGGACCATCAGACGGTCTGCACACTCCTGATTGATGTTCTCTGCTCCGTGATAAACACAGCTCCCACAAGCTCGACCAGGGGTGCCGCACCAGGAGGAGGAGTTTGCCTCCTCCGATGAGAACAGGACTGAGTCACCCCACATCTGAGTTAGACTAGAGAAATGACGTGCAGTCAGCAAGATACATCCGTTATAATTCATCCTCATTTTCTAGAATATGGTAGGTAAAGAATAGGAGGGGGCGTTCTAAGTTTTGAGAGCTTGTGCCCAATGCCTTTGTCTGTAATATCTTGACAATAACATATGTTCAATTCAATTCAAAAATCTTACATTCTAAAGTCGGGATCAGTTCTTTTGATCAAGGACTTTGGCTTTCCAACAACATCTGACATTGTGAGACCATCATACAGTGATGTCTTTGTGGAAAGTGGACAATCGGCTGTACACTTGTGGTACAAAGTATCATTCTCAAAGCTAACCTTCTTATTGAAACCTTCTGCGATCAGACTATCCCTATAAATAGAAGCAAACTTACTTTTAAAACACTTGGGCTATTACAAAATAATTTCTATCATGTGATATCCTTACTCATAGATTGAAAACGTATATGCCAACAACATTCTATCTAGTAATGAAATTTGTCCTAATATAAGTAGATACCGACGCCGAACTAAAACGTTATATCTTTTTGATGACATTATATATCCTGAAAATAATCCCGTAATNAACTAAAACGTTATATCTTTTTGATGACATTTAGTTATATATCCTGAAATTAATCCCATAACATTTACCAGATGGATAATCCAAATGCTTCGACCGTGAGCCTGGCCTCTGTAACGTTGAATTCACCAGTTAGGTCTGCTGATTTTGTCGTGCAACGTTGAACATCACCGACAACAGACTTACTACGTATTGTTGGTTTCAGTCTAAAATAATTTCAGTCATACACTTTGTTTAGCAGAAATACNCAGACTTACTACGTATTGTTGGTTTCAGTCTGAAATAATTTCAGTCATACACTGTTTAGCAGAAATAATATGTACATTGAATCAAAAATAAGACAAACAAGCAAATATATCAACTATGTACATTGCATATACACAAAATTACCTATAGTTAATTGGGGGTGAAAAGTCTATTTCCATGTCGCGGGCAAACCATCCAATTGTTGTGTTGAATAATATCTAAAATGGATAAGATTTTCTTGCAAATATGTACAAGTTACTAGTATCCGACAAACAAAACCCAAACATATGTGGGCATGCTGACCTGTTGATACACAGATATGTTGAGAGACATGTCTTTATCGCTATGAACGGTATTGCGGCCTGTAGTAGACGTCCAATTGTGAGGAACCACGTCTCCACCTAGCGATGATGTTCCGCTATACTCGTGAACTAAAACGATATTTTATTCATACTTATTGCATCACAACACTTCCTCCAAGTATGCNCTATACTCGTGAACTAAAACGATATTTTATTAATACTTATTGCATAAGCATCACAACACTTCCTCCAAGTATGTACAATTTTGATACATACATGTATGTACCTGCAGTGAGGTGAAACTCTTGAACTTACCAAAAGAATATTTTCCTCCGAATTCTAAGTCCGTTTCTACATTGATGGCTGACCGGGTGTCAACTTGCAAACCAACATGGGTCGATCCGGTATACTTCACCGTCAACATCACTGGCGGAAGGTTTCGCACGTGCGCAAGAGGTACTGAGAACAGCATTGTTGGTGGAACGCGGAATTTTTCCATCTCTTTTTGCAAGTTTAATTTGATGTCTTTTGAAGTTTGGAAAGTTGTTTTCAACTTCATTGTGGTATTTGATTCCAGCTATGAAAATATATGTTGTAGAAATAATTCAATTATGAAAATATTATACCAAATGAAGAATGGGTGCACAGAAAAAGAACTTACTTACTTTGTTAAGATAATGATGAATTTCTGGTTCGTTCATGGCGTTCTTCTTTATGATTAAGTCACTACAATATCCAAATTACTCGACTAAGTCTTTTTGTTTGCGCACTTTGAATATACATGTATTAGATCTGTGTTTGAATTATCTTTTACTTACAATTCGTATGACATATGAGAGGTTCCACTACAGTCTTCACAGATGAAATTCATGACGTCACTGTCTGTCACGTTGTCGGTGTATCGATAATCCGTGTCGTTTTCTCCGATCGCCAAGCCGAACAACCCAATCCCTCCAGAATCGTCTTGGTTCCAAGGTATGGATGTTGTATCGCTGTATTGCCACGTGATGTTTCCCAAAATCTCCGACAGAACGTTGGCAATATAGCGTCGATGTCTTCGGCGTGTTTCTGGAGGGTGTAACGCGCTGTTTCCGGGGGTGTAACGAAATTTAATGTCCGCCTCGTCTATAACATCGAACGCTCTGAAAATGAAGACAACCAAGTTAATCTCATTGTAGTCATTTCTTCCAATAAAAACCAAACGTGAAATAATACACTGAAAATTAATTTTTTCTACAATATTTTGAATTGTAGGTCTCTGTTAATGCTCTATGATCTATTTACCTGACACTTCGTGTATGAAGAACAACGCCCGTCTCTGTTGGGAAGTAGATTTCCTTAATTTTGGCGTAGACCCCTCTCTGTATAGACGGACTTCCGGGCAGGGTGTTAAGAGTACAGTCCCATTTAGGACTTCCCATTACCACCTGCCCTTTCTTCCAATTCTTTCCGATTCCTTTATGTTCGATGGCAATCAAAATTTTCTGATCCTGACATATTACTCTCTGAAAGTGTTTGATGCTGTCTATTAACGTACATGTACATGTATTCTATATTTTCTTCAAGGCTTCCCAATATACGTATCTCCACCCTTCCCTTAACCCCACCCCACCCCCTACTAGTGTTAAATAAAATCATGAAGAGTGATGCATTATATCATAAACCATGCGAATTCTTTCATTTTGTTTATTTCCAAGAAATTTTCTTTTACTGACAAACGCAAAGGTGATTTCTGAATGAATATTTCACTGCAGTTTAATTTTTGCTATTTTCGCCATAAATTAAAATCGTGACATAAACTGTTACATAGTTATATAATATCTACATTGAATTAACCTACTGAATTACTGACTGTGAATCTAACATTGTTTGAAAATTGATTGAGACCATATAGCATATTGTTTGGCTTGTCTACATTACCTTGATCCCGGAAACTCTGTCCAAGTCGATGGTTTCACTCAGACGACCCTTACTTCTCAGCTTCACGTGCTCCCCGCTCTCCGGATGTCTGACGTCAACATCGTGATCAAAATGGTGGCTCTGGAGCCCCAGTATTAGGGGCAGAAGAAATAGCCCTAACAACGCACGTCTCATCGCAATGAAGTTCCTTTTAGCTATATGTTATCAGTAATGTTGAGCGAGGTTTTAAATGACTCGCGGAGGAATATCTAAAATTCGGGTACGTAGGTCCGTCTGTAAAGCGAGCTTATCTGTACCTATTGATTTTCTCTTCAAATCTTGAAAGGCGATTTAAGTTTGGACAGATATATCTACCATGTGATGTGTGTTTTGTCGACTTCGAACAAGGAAGAGAAAATAAGACGATAATATACTTGTTCCTTTTTTATTCAAAATTAGTTTTCATAACACAGATTCTAATTTTGAATAATTATGGAAAACGTTTCAATCTATACATATTTTATCATTTCGATATCAAGGTTGAGCATGTGATTACTTTTAGTTTTGGTTCATTCTTATGAATAAAACATACATTTGTAGAAGCATACCTGGACGAAGTTTCCATGGCCTGGGTAACAGTCCACTAAAAGTGNAACATACATTTGTAGAAGCATACCTGGACGACGTTTCCATGGCCTGGGAAACAGTCCACAAAAAGTTACCACATTTTATTTAGCGTTTTTGAAGCAGGATACCACACTTTGGACACAAGTTACCATTACAACATTTCATCAATACTTCAAATGTATTTTCACCGATTTATATCTTTGGGGGTTGGGAGTGTCCTTTCATCAGTATTTTATTTTATATTTTGGCCATTTGTAATCACGCTGTTGTATAGCAGATTTAGTCTGATTGACTAATTTCACATGTTCTAAATATGTCCTATATAAAATACGCAACCTCTATGCCATTTCCATAATCTTTGCACATATGTGTGTGCATTGTACATGTATTTGTAGTTTTCACTGTGTTGGTTATTAGCTCAGATACCGTCGCTGTCAAGTCTGAGCACGAGTCTGTACATGTACATGTACATATATGTCCGGAGTTGAATCGGAGTTGAAGGTATACATTATCTTTATTAAAAGTACTGGTATGCATCTTTGCCAATATAATTTTAGCCCAATGCGATAGTTTATGTCCTAATCGGAATCAAGAAAACAAACAACTATTCAACCTCTTGTGATGAAATGAATATTCAGTAAATTTTCAAAAGTCTACATTTTGGACCTGACTTGCATTGTCTTGACTGGCTGCAGAACTGTAGCTCTCTGAAAAAAATATTGGGACAGATCAGGCTGCAGATCGAACTGTAGCTCTCTGAAAAAAAATATTGGGACAGATCTGATCTGTCCCAATATTTTTTAGAGAGCTTCTGTTCTGCAGCTATGTCTTGACAACATTTTTTCCTGAAAAAGTCATTATAATGAAAATCAATTACTTTGAAAAATATCCCGCTGCTTTCTGTGGATATGTGGTTACAATTACGGTGAGTACCGGTGCATGGATAACAACGTATATGTACTATAATAGTTTATTTGAATTTCTGTCTTCATTGAAATACAACCATATAAATAACCATAAAACCATACATATTTTTAACAAACCAAGTATATTGTTGTTAATTACGATTAAAACTGTGGATGTACTATTTTATTTTGTTGCAAAGGATTAACAGGAAGCAAAGAATTTTTACATTCCTTAGAAAATGAAATATTTACTAAAGGAAAACAGTTCTGTATATACACAGACGCATGCAGGATCAAATGATTTGAATAGCTCTGTCCGTGCGTTTTAAATCAATTTTCGGGATTTTAATGTAGAAGGGTATGGATGTTTCTGCATGTTGGTTGTTTCTGCATGTTTCTTTGGAAATGGCCTAGAATAGCTAAAGTTTTAGCAGCCGATTTGATGCTTTGCATCAAAATTATTTTTAAATATCTCTAAATTGACCTGGTGGGTAAAAACTTGTAATGTGTGCAATGTGAAAAAACACGCCAATAAAAATAAATAAATTGGTTGGTCTTTGAAGTGAGAAATGAATAACAGTTATACAGTAAACAAATGGGAAGCTGAAAAAATAAGGTTTTCTGTCAGACTCTGCGAATGATGATGCTTGTTTGAACCCACCGGAAATATCACGTAGAACATTCACTCGGCCAACCTCGGAATATTCGTACCTCATACTAACCTCGAGGTATGATGTAGGTTCCGGAATCAGCCGAGGTTGACCGAATGGTAGAACACTGCAAAGTTTGGAGTTACGTTTGCGCTTCTTCAACTCTTCCGTTTGCCCACATATTCTTTACTGTAAAAATTCATCTGTTCCTCTACTGCATGCGGACACTTTGCATGATTTACAATTGTATTTTTCAATGAAATGTGGTGTGTATCCATTCATGACATAGTCCGGAGCTTCGGAAAACGATAAAAGAAATTCAAATTACCTAATTGAAATACTGTATATTTCTATTCACTGAAAATCTTATTTAATGTTGATACTAGTCTTGTGCATATTTATAACATCTTCCATGCTATTGATATAAATTCTTACATAAATAGATTTTCAGAAGGAGCATAGTCCGCCGATCCTTCATCAAAATTTTAAATTCCATGATCGAGAGTAGGGTTTTGTTTCCGGGTGGGGCCAAAATTATCATAGTGTATAATAGGCTTACAATGTACATACATGTATGTGTTACATGTAATCAACGTGATACATTGGCGGATTTAGAGGGGGGTCTAGGGCAGCCCCCCCCCCCCTTTTTTTTAGTTTTTGGTGCCAAAATATGCATTATGTATTACAAATTTATAACTAAAAATAAACCCCTAAAATAACCTTTAACCAAGAGCTTCCGGCGGCTTCGCCCCTGGCCCTCCACTTGAGCTTCATTGTAGACTCCTACCCCCCACCCCCTCGACAAATCCTGGATCCGCCACCGTGATATAATGTTTATATTTCAACATGGTGAAAAGTTTCAAGACATTGTTTCCCATTCAGATCTGTAATTTCCTTACCTAAAATATATTATTTAATTCGTAAATATTTCAAATAATGCATGACCCTTTTTCTCCTGTTGTTACTTAGCTCTTTAAGTACATTCAGTACTTTGATTTTTTTCTCCCAATGCCTTAAATAATTTTAGTCGGGATCGGCCTGTGACTACAAACTGATATCAGACCGTATTTTCTCTGATCTGATGTTCACATAACGTCATGAATCCGTTGAATAAAACTAAGCAGTAAGTAAATTGCTTATTATGTTAAGTAGTTTCTTTATGGGTTTTTTGATTGTTTTTTTCCCATTAGGGGAAAGGGAATGCTCCTCGGACAGGTACAGGGTTAGAGAAACACCACCCTTGGCCTGCATGCGCCTGTTGGCTAGCGAAGTTGATCATAAATAGACTGTTCTGCAGAAATGTCACACTTTTCGCCTTCACTTTTTCACCAGTGGACGTACAGTCGGTGGTTCCTTGTGATTTTTTTTCCAATTATCCCCCCTCGGCCTCCCTCTTTTTATTTTGCATGTGATGATTCCGATATTGAAACTTTAATTTAATAATTATTGAATTATTCTTGCATTCATGCAAAGAGGCTGCTTATACCCCCCCCCCCCCCTCAACCTATATATAAATTCTAACAGTATAAGAAGCCTCTATGATTCATGACTTTATTTAAATTTTACTTACATTACAAATTACTTCTGCAACCAGGTATGGACTGTTAGTGCCAAAAAAGAAACAGTCAACATTCAAGGTGTCAAATGTGTTTGGAGATGACAGTGATGAGGTTAGTATGTATTTATATCATCTTTAACGGTAGACTTGCATCCAAGCAATATAATTACCTGTGGTGATCATTACTTCTCTGCTGCCTGTGATGTAAATTGTGACATCCCTGTCTGTTCCCCATATTTTAAGAATTTCCACTCAGACTCTTGTAATAATTTGTTGATGGTGCTACCGTTGGTGCGAGTGAAGACCCTAAAACCTGACATCTTGCAAATAAAGTTAGCCTCTTCTTTTAACGCGGAAAAAATGACACAGTCAACTTGAACAGTTGCATTGCGACGTCGCATTGTGGACGTGAATAGTTGCATTGTGACGTCATATTAGCTGCAATGTTTTGTTTTCTTTCAAAATAAGCAATATATTAACAACAGCTAAACATACTAAGGTATAAGAAAGCTTATTTGGAATTTAAAAACATTTGTGGTACTTTCCAAACACCTTATTCATTTTATTTCCAGAGTTATTAATGATGTATACCGCAGTGAATACACCATTTTTTCGGACGCACTGTGGGTCGCATAGTGGTGTGGCCTCACTATTTTTCAGCTGATAGAGAACAAATCATGTGACTTACATTAGTTACATGTCTAATCATTGGAGTGATCTCAGCTTGTCACTTCGCTCCCNATCATGTGACTTACATGTCTAATCATTGGAGTGATCTCATTCTCAGCTTGTCACTTCGCTCCTTATTACTTCTCTTAATTGTGACAAGTAAGGGGAAGTTTCAGTTATACTAAGACACCAGTCTTGGCTGCAGCCCATGTCAAGCCTGGAATGATCATTTAGCCTTTTTAGCATACAATCCCAGACCGGTTAATACCATGCATAAATGATGATCTTTGCAAGGTGGGGCATATCCCCTCAAAATGATTATCTACAAACTTTTTCTATCAAATTTTGAAGAGACTTTAAAAGTCTTTGACCTTTTAACCCCATACTACCCATAATGCTCTGTGTATTCGCACACAGACCCCTACCGTTTGACGCACAACTTATCCCACTTGGGATAATCCACATCCGCGATTTCAGCACTGCCTAATTACATAGCGCAGTGAGTGCACATTAGTCATCAGATTTCATTTAAATAAAAAGCATAGAATTTTAAAAATGAATTAAATTTGCA
>CAJDSM010028244.1:2155-16887 GCA_903981925.1 Ostrea lurida
TCACCTCTAAGTACAATGGTATACACATACCAATTGTGGTGATTTCTTTTCTGT
Source organism: Ostrea lurida (assembly GCA_903981925.1). Classification (NCBI taxonomy): domain Eukaryota; kingdom Metazoa; phylum Mollusca; class Bivalvia; order Ostreida; family Ostreidae; genus Ostrea; species Ostrea lurida. Next base: position 2,210 of record CAJDSM010028244.1, read on the forward strand.
TTTTATTCAGGATTTAAAAGGAAAGAAATTGCACTGATGAAGAATATCATCATCACGAACACCATAACAGAGGGGCCTTCATCAACAAAAGTACAATTGAGTGGTAGACAAATTTCCTCAACAGTCAGGAAGAGGTAGTAATTAACACAGATTGAGTGTAGTCAATGTTCGCTCAACAGTCAGAGAGGTTGTAATTAACACAGTTATTGAGGTTGATAGGCAATGTTCCTCAACAGTCAGGAGAGTGTAGTAATTACAACAGATTGAGTAATAGTCAATGTTCCTCAATCAGTCCAGGGAGAGTTTATAATGATGTTTTATTAGTATGTGTGATAGTCAATGTTCCTCAACAGTCAGGAAGAGGTTAGTAATTAGACCAGCAGTATTGAGGTGATGAGGCAAATGTTCCTTAACAGTCAGGGAAGAGGTTACGGTAGTAATTTAACACGATTGAGGTGATTAGTCATGGTTCATCAACAGTCAGTGAAGATGTTAGTATTAACACAGATTTGAGGTGATAGACAATGTTCCTCAACAGTCAGGGAGAGGTTAGTAATTAACACAGATTGAGTGGTAGACTATGTTCCTTAATTTTCAAGGAGAGGTTATAGTATTAACAACAGATTGAGGGTAGTCATGTTCAGTTTTGGATTGGAGGCCCATTTGATTTTCCTCTTTTTCATGTTTATCCTTGAAAAATATTTGTCGGGCAAACTGACATTGGATTTCTTTGGGTGAATTTTTAAAAATGTTGTTGACGTCATAATAAACAGTGACGTCACAAAGTACCAACCATCGGCTTTAGTTAAACCATCGCACTTTGGTGTAACATGCGGCACCACATTGGGTGTGACATTGCAGTTTTGCTCAGTACTGCATGTATACTTTAAATAAAACACTATATACTTTATACGCTTGTTTTATCAACTGTGATCAATAATTATTGTACTGTAAGCATATTTCATGAAAATAGGGCTGATGTTGAACTTTTTTTGTCTTCAAATTTTCAACACGATTTTTTGACGCAGGTTAACCATCAGCAGTGTTTGACACTAAGATATTTTACTATACTAGTCCTAAAGACTAGTAAATTATATAATTAACTAGTCCTGGTTTTGGTAAATAGTCCGGCTGCCAAAGCAGCCCGGCCGAGTCGCAAACGACAAGGGGGAGATGGTGGAGGGGTTGCCCCCTCCTGCTGTGGGGGTCCGGGGTCTCCCCCGGGAAATTTCAAAATCTTGGATGCAAATCATGCATTTCCAGTAAATTTTGAGACAAATAAATGAAAATTTGTGACCAATATTAGCCCTTATTTTAACTGATTCTCCCATAATATCAACCTGTTGGAACATGAACAAGATTTTACATTTTCAATTTTTAACACTGATTTTTACATCAGTCCAAAAACGTTTAAAAAAAAATTCATGAATTCTTCATTTGATAAAAGTTCATCATCATTTTCATCAGTATCATTATGAACGGGTTTTAAATTATTTAGTAGTCCACGGACTACTTATGAATTATATTTGGTAGCCTGGGACCAAATTTACTAGCCCGTACGGACCGGACTAGCGTTAGTGTCGAACCCTGATCAGTGTAGTATAAATGGATCGACTTAGAAACCGTTGTAACAGTGTCTACTAGTCTACATCTTCGTCTTTGTTGTTATTATAACATTGCGAACATGTCCTAATGTTACAAAATTATTTTCTTTAGAAGTGTTAGACAACAGAAAATCAGAAAATGAATATTCAGACGCAGATAAAATAGATAACAACTGCAATGGGAAGCATCCAGAAGACAAAGAAAACCAACAGCCTGATAACAGCAACTCTAGCAACAGTCAGACAGACAGACAGTCAGAAGTAAACAAGCAGGTGGTGAAGAAAGAGGAGGAGACTAAAAGCAGCTGGCCAAAGTATGAGCAAATATGTGGATAATTAAGGTTTTACAATTTTTATGTATGGGCTTCCAAAAAACCCACGAAAGTTGTTTCACTTGGCGTGATGATACAGAGTGAATGAATTACATGTACAGTACTTTCTCCAGTAAAGGAGTATCTCTTCATCTCTACTTTAGGCCAGGAACTTCTCAATAACACACTAATGACACATAATTTTTGTAGAGGTTATACATCTCTATGCTTTCTATCTTTTCAGACTTACAAAGAAGTTTCTACGGCAGCACTGTAAAGATCTGAAATTATACCTGACCCCGTCTCTAAATGATGTCCTTTATCTGCATTATAAAGGTGACCACACAGTTAACATGCTACATGTAACTTGGCTACTAACAGTATATCAAATTTAGAAATACACTGTAGCATACTACAGCAAAACATGCTTATAGCCAAATACTGGGGACAAATAAATTTTGATTTTTTTGTAAATGTGATTCATTATACAGTCTCGAACTAAAAAGTTCTCGATATCTGAGAATTCAAGATAACAAGGGAACGTGTTTGGGACTTTCAAAATCATGTTGCTGTAATTGTAAATTCATTATAAGCATGCAAGCTGTAACCATGTTTTACTGTAAACAGCACATCAATTTTCAAATTTTATATATCATGTTTATTATTATGAATGTTGTATTTTTGAACAGTCTGTGATAGTTTTCCTTCTTTCTCTCTGACAGGCCTCACTAAGCTGGAGAACCTGGAGGAGTACACAGGACTACGCTGTATTTGGTTAGAGTGCAACGGAATCAGAAAGATCGAAAATCTGGACCATCAAGGTGAACTGAGATGCTTGTACCTCCAACAGAATATGATTGAAAAGATTGAAAACCTGGAACCCCTACAAAAGCTGGACACCCTTAATCTCAGTCACAACTGTCTCCGCAAAGTGGAAAACTTAGGTATGTAATTACTACCGGTAGTAAATTATAATAAAATTCTAGTGGAGAATCAAATATACAGTATTAATTCCTGATACATGTAAATGTATAATGTCAGCTAGACCATCAGTATAGCTTTTTATCCTCATCCAAATATTGTGTGTATCTGAATTTTGCCCTGAGCATTTACAACAATACAATATGATAATTTGTATTGCACAATATACTTAAAGTAGAGCTCTAATGTGCTTGAAAAGCATGGGCAATAAAAGATCTATACAATATAAAACAAAAAATGCATATTAATAAAACAGAGTTAAAATGTCAAAATCATCTAGTATATGATAATATTTTTTAAAACAGTTAACAGTCTGAAAAGTCTTTATTTTTTTTTAGATGTTGCAGTATATGAATCGAATGATAAAGATTCTTTGCGAACATTAAATATGACTTCAACAATTTATGATATTTAGTTTTTCTGAATTCTAGATTGCCTCCCAGTTATGAACACACTGAATCTTTCACACAATCGATTAACGGATGTGGCATCATTGGAACACTTGGGTGAACTACACACCGTCAGTGTTCTAGACCTTGCACATAACAGAATAGAAGACCCCAAAGCCATCGATGTGTTTGAAAAAATGCAGAACTTGGTAAGAGTCAAAAGAGACTTTAATTTTATACTAGTTTAATTCTTTATTTATTAATACCAAGATAACCAAATAAATTGGAAATTGCATTCTCATGATGTGTTGGTGATCTGTTTTTATATCTTTAAATACCAAGATGATTACAAACAGGAAAAAGACTTACAAGTTAATACTCCCCTCAATATAGACTGAAGACTACAATTAAGTTACTCTCCTCAATATAGACAGAAGACTACAAGTTACTCCCCTTACACGGGGTTTGATTTTTTTCTGCAATGGTAGCTGCCTTTATCACCTGATAAATCCACAAGGAAAGCATTTTATTGTTTAAATAATTACACCATCCTTATATACAATATGAATACAGTATATAGTCTGTCATGAATTATGTATGTGTTATATAAGAGTAATCAAAATGTGACATGGATCTACGTGATGAGAATTGGCACAATTATGAATAAGCATCTTTTATTTGTATGTGTAGTCAGCTTATACATATTTGGTGTTGATCACGATTTAGTGATTTTAATGCCCCCTTGTTTTCTTAGTTTCCATTACCCTGCCTCCATTTTTTATTTTCATTGATTCTGAATTAAATTTTCAACAGAAAGTGCTGAATTTAATGGGAAATGAGCTGCTGAAGCACATCAAGAATTACAGAAAGACTCTCATTGTCCGATTGGTAGGTACACCTTTCTTTTCAAAACACAATGCATAGAAAAGAAATGAGATATGGTATAATATGTAAAAATTAATGATGGTGCATGTATATGTAAGTCAACTGGGTTTTTTTTCTTCAGAAACACTTGACCTACCTTGATGACAGACCTGTGTTTCCCAAAGACAGAGCTTGTGCTGAGGCGTGGTAAGTTTCATTGGCTGCCATGTATTGGATGCTGACTCTAAGTCAATGTCAGATCTTCAGTAGACTCCCACACAAGTGATGAAGTTCAACGTTTGATGTAAAACAAATTTATTCTATAGCAATGTCGAAGCATGGAATTTTAAAAGATTCAAAGAATACACAAACTCCAAAGTAATAAGCTACAATTACCATGTAGCAGGTTTTCTTGTCAAGTAAAACTTGAAGACGTAATCTATTTTTAGGGGTAGAGGAGGAGTTGAAGCTGAGAGAGCAGAGAGAGAGATCTGGATTGACCATGAGAGAAGGAAAATACAGGACAGTGTTAAAGGTCAATGGAAAACATCAAAATAAAACTTTCTAAAATACATGATACTACAATTTTGTATGTGCCTCCAATCTTTTTTATTAGTCCCCTACCGGTTTGTAACTCCCTACCGGGTTTTAACCGGAGGGGACTATAGCTTTCTTCCTTTTTCTGTCTGTCTGTCTGTCTTTCTGTTCTGTCATCTGTCCCCATTCTGTCCCGATTGGTTTTCCAGACTTTTTTTCTTACTACTTCCAGATATTCATTGATATTTGGCACATTGCTTTACCATACCAAGTTACAGATCAAATTCGAATTTTTTTTCGATCCATTCATTTTTCACTGAGTTTTATGGCCTTGGACTTAGAAAATTTCATAAATATTCAGTTTTCCGCACTTTTTTTCTCACTGTTTGCAGATATTCATTTGATTATTTGGTACAATTGCTTTGCCATACAAGTTACAGATCAAGTTTGAGTTTGGTTTCAATCCATTCATTTTTCACTGAGTTATGGCCCTTGGACTTAGAAAATTTCATAAAATATCAGTTTTCCGCACTTTTTTTCTCACTGTTTGCAGATATTCATTTGAATATTTGGCACATTGCTTTGCCCATAAACCAAGTTTACAGATCAAGTTCGGTTTGGTTTCAATCCATTCATTTTTCACTGAGTTATGGCCCTTGGACTCAGAAAATTTCATAAAAATATCAGTTTTCCGCACTTTTTTTCTCACTGTTTGCAGATATTCATTTGATATTTGGCACATTGCTTTGCCATACCAAGTTACAGATCAAGTTCGGGTTTGGTTTCATCCATTCATTTTCACTGAGTTATGCCCTTGGACTCAGAAAATTTCATAAAATATCAGTTTTCCGCACTTTTTTTCTCATGTTTGCAGATATTCATGATATATTTGTATAATTGCTTTGCCATTACCAAAGTTACAGATCAAGTTTGAGTTTTGGTTTAATCCATTCATTTTTCACTGAGTTTTTATAAATTTCATGATAAATGATTAAAATTAAATAGTGCGCTAAATATTCTCGTTTTACAGTATACAGACATTGTACATTCACACAAATGAAGACAACATGATAAATGTTAAAGTTTTCCACACTTTTTTTTCTCACTGTTTGCAGATATTCATTTGATATTTGGTACATTCCTTTGCCATACCAAGTTACAGATCAAGTTTGAGTTTGGTTTTGATCGATCCATATTTTACTGAGTTATGGCCCTTGGAGTTAGAAAATTTCATAAATTATCAGTTTTCTGCACGTTTTTCTCACTGCTTGCAGATATTCATTTGATATTTGGTACATTCCTTTGCCATACCAAGTTACAGATCAAGATCGAATCTGGATTTGATCTATTCATTTTTCACTAAGTTATAGCCCTTGTCCTATCCTGGCTCACCAATATTCCCTTTTACCATAAGTATATGATAAAGCCTACATAATGAAATTAGAATATTGTTGCGGTCCAATGATTTGTGTAACCGGTAGGGGACTATGTATTGCTGTGCAATACTCTCAGAATGCTTGTTCATGTAGGAATGTCTATTTCACAGTCTATTTTGTTTTGATTTCAGCAATGCTCAGCATCAGAAGGAAAAGTGAGAAAGAAAAGATTGAGAAAGAATTGAGAGAAAAAGGAATAGAGGGAGAAGTGGACGAAGACAGTGTCGACTGGCTCACCGGCAAATAAGAAGTGAAGGGAGACGAAAGTAAGGTATGATATAGAATTGAAAGGAGAGAAGGAGGTATGATATAGAATGAAGGGAGAAAAGGTAAGGGTATGATATACATGTAGAATGAAGAGAGAGAAGGTAAGGGTATGATATAGAAGGAAGGGAGAGAAGGTAAGGATATGATATAGAATGAAGGGAGAGAAGGATAGGATATGATATACATGTAGAAGGAAGAGAGAGAAGGTAAGGGTATGATATAGAACAAAGGGAAAGAAGGTAAGGTATGATATAGAACAAAGGGAGAGAAGGTAAGGGTATGATATAGAATGAAGGGAGAGAAGGTAAGGGTATGATATAGAATAAGGGAGAAAGGTGAGGTATGATATAGAATGAAAGGAGAGAGGTAAGGGTATGATATAGAGTGAAGGGAGGGAAGGGAAGGGTATGATATAGAGTGAAGGGGGGAAGGGAAGGGGTATGATATAGAGTGAAGGAGAGAAGGTAAGAGTATGATATAGAATGAAGGGAGAGATGGTAAGGGTATGATTATAGAGGAAGGGAGAGAAGGTAAGGATATGATATAGAATGAAGGGAAATAAATGTGGAAATAAATGGGGATAAGTTCAAAAGTGGGCACTAATAAAAAAAAAAAAAAATGATAAGAGATTTGCTAAGAAATAACTGTTACGTGAAAAATTGTTATGATTATTATCAATAGAAATAACAAAATATATCACTAAATGACTGATATTGTGTTTTGATTTTAGGCAGATGAGTCAGACTCCTCAGATCAGGAGGATCAGGATGAAGCCCCCATCATCTCCAGCAAGGCCCCCATATCTGAGAAAGGCATCTTCTCTGGATCCAGTGAGTATTAAAGATCACATGATGAGATATTTGACATTAGGCAAACGAATTTAATATGAAATATAAATTACATGTAATTCTCACCCAAAAAAACTTTTTTTTGGTCAAACTTTCAAAAGATATTGTGCAGTTTTTGTAATGTAGGCCATACTTTGGGTTTATTATTTCAGATATGATTTTTGTTGAGTGGTTTTATTTTTTGTTTTCCTAACTTGAATTTTGTTTATAATTAATTGTAGAAGAATCTTCAAATGAAGACAGCACGAGACTATTCATTACAGAAATTTCAGGTAAGAAATCATAGCATAGTAAAGCAGATAATTTAGACATTCTTCTTTTTCCTTTTCAGTCCCTTACCTGTGAAACTTAAGGTGCTATAGGTTTACTGTCTGTCTGTCCATCCTCTGTCTGTCTGTCTGTCTGTCCATCCTCTGTCTGTCTGTCTGTCAGCCAGCCCCACTTGGTTTTCTGCACTTGTTTTCATCATGTTTTAATTTTTTTCTTCTTTTTGCCATCACAGAATATAAAAATGAAAGATGTTTGTCTATTTTTCAGACAAGAATAAGGATGACTTAGATGTAAGTATAAAGAAAGATTAATTGATACTGATCATTTTGACTCACTAGATATGCCGAGATTTGTGTTTTTGTATTGTCATACTCATGGTGATTATATGAAATGACACTTGCTAATTTTTAGGATCTCCCAGACTTAGAAGATGTTGATGTTGGGGAAGAACAGCTGATTACAATGGCACAACAGAAAAAGGTACGAAGATTAAGTCATCTCTCTTCCAGTATGTCACCTCTCATATTCCATTTTCATATTAATAAAAAGAAATTTTAAAATCTAGAAAGCAAAAAGCATAAAATACAGTCAAACCTCATTATCTCGAACTCAGTGGGATCGAGAAAAACCTTTCATAGATCCATGGATTCAAGATGTCGAGGGTAAAATACTTAAAGAATTAGTAGTTGGGACTTCCAAATGACTTTGGCATTGTCATGGTATTCGAGATATCAGTATTCAAGTTACTGAAGTTTAACTGTACATAATCCTAATTCTATCATGGATTATGATGATATCAATTAAACAAAGTCAGCTAATTGAAATTGAATTTTACAGTAATGTATTACCTTCTCTGTGATGGAGGATGTTTTGTGTCCCCTGAAATGCTCTGTGGTTTGAAGTAAATATGTAGAAGACAATATATGAAGGTTTACGCTTACCTGAGCTGACTAAAATCAGCTCCTTAAATCCGCTTAATACTTAGATCGCTACACTAGTGCACTGATTTTAATCAGATTGATGCTCACCTGAACTGTCTGTAGTCTGTCTGGCTTGAGACTTTGAATATTTCAACTTCTTTGAAACTGTTAAGCGAATTTCAACAAAATTTGGTACAAAGCATCCATAGGAAAAGGGATTCAAAATTGTTTAGTTAAAGGGCCATATCCATTCCCAGGAAAGTTTTACACAGAAATCTGTGAGGAGAAAGTTAAAAATGTTCTACTCAAGAACAACAGGGCCATGGTTAGTAAGCAATCATCTTTAGGTAGTGTCAGATTCAAGTTTGTGTGAATCATGATCCTGGGAGGTAGGGTGAGGCCAGAATAGAGGATTAAAATGTTTAGGGAAATATATAATGATCTCCACTATGACACATCTCAAAGCACAATGATTAAGTTAAGACATCTGACCCCTAAAAATTCATAGCTCACTTAAGTGTTTATCAGTCTATACTAGATGGTTATGTTATGATCCTCTTTTAGGCAATATATGTGAATGATATGTCAACATTTGTATCCTATGCATGCATACACTGATATCTTTTGTGTCTTACCTTATCGAAGAGAAATCTTCAATGGGAAACAACTATCATGGATATTCTTATATTGCATATCCATTTCATATTTAATGAGCAGAATTACAAGTCTAAATTATTTACCAAAGATGGCTGCCAGGGAGCAAAGAGTAAAGTAAAAGATTGTGTGAAGATCCCAATGAAACATATTCATGAGAATTATTAGCCTTAGTAAGATTTGTGATAAATATACTACTACTTCTGTTCTGCATTGAAATCTGATCAGTTCAATAAACACTTTCAGACGACATACAAGCCAAAGATAGAGGTCCTCTCGGACAGTAGTGACAGTGAGGAGGAGACAGAGGGAACCTCAGGACAGCCATTCATCCAGGAAGTGGGAACTTCAAAGCGACCTCTGGTGGAGGAGGTGTCAGACGACAATGACTCGACTAGACTGCTGATTGAGGAACTTCCAACAGACAGAGAACCAAGATTGACAGGAGGACAATCCAAGGCGTTTGGAGCATCTGTCTCAGAAATCAGTCTGGATGATGTGACTCCAGAAATTCCAGGCTCCTACGACATGCAGGCGAGAGCACAATCACAACATCTTCTCCATGGACTTGGAGCGTTGGCGGGGTCAAGGGTGTCAAAGACAGCAAAGAGTGACTTCTCAGAGATGGAGGATGCCTCAAAGAAAATGACAAAAGAAGAGAAAATTCAGGACTTGGCCACCAACATTGGCGCCACAACTGTTGATCCGTCCATACGAGACTGGGATGATTCTGAGCTGGATTGAACGTTACAAACTGGAATTTCTTTGTGTCATAAAAGATTGGGAGAAAAAAAATTACAATACTATAACTGGACAATTTATTTCCACTTCAAATTTGTAATTTGAAAATGTTAAATTGTATGACGCAACAATTTGATGTGGATCCCACGGAAAAAGAGATGTCAACGCATTTGACATTTGGTGCAACTAAGAGTATATTCTATGGCTGTTTATGATAAAAGCTGATATCTAACAGCAATCCAACCACATGAATGTACATATTGAAGTGATTTTCATGTTTTATTCATTGAATGTGTTCAGTTCATTATAGACAGTGCCCATTTTAAGTATTCTGGCTCTTGGGACCAAGAAGAGCTTACACTTAAATCTTATTTTTATAAAATAGATCACAGAGGGAATACATGAGATGGAGATGAAAATAGAGTTCATCTCAGTTTTTGACTCCACAGCCTGGTCTAACAAGCCAAATCAGTGGATGTTCCTACAGTGGTTTTATTTTCATAACGTCATTATTTTGTATTCCCTTTCATTTGTTTTTGTATGAAGATTACGTTGAAATTCGTGTATAGGTAATTTATTTTCACTGTTTGAAAATAAATGTGTTATCAAACCTGATACAACTGCTTACTTTACTTTCTTTGGTATATTTGCATGTACAACTAAGTCTGTACAGTAAGGAGGTAATGAGGGACAATATTTGCTATGTCACCGATTTCTGCCCCATAAATCAATGTCATTAAATGTTTAATAATTACCGATGTCAAAATGTGTGGTTCATTTTTACTGTACAGAATAAAAATGCAACAAATATATATAGGTAGTAATTTCTTTAATTTTGAATACAGGCAAGATTTCAGTTATCATATTTTGTACAACTGTGAGACGTAAATTTTTTTGGGTCATGTCAATCCCATAGGTCTATCTTGGTATATTGATTCACAAAAATATCTACACTACCTCCATCAGGCAAGAGTTTCATACATTGTTTAGGCAATGCGGTGACCAATGTGTTGCTAGGGTGACCCAACTTTTAAAGTTTTCTAAATTACTAAGAAATGTACTTACATGTAGCTAAAAATGGAGCTGAACTTTTATATGACTCGAAACTTTTTTTCTTAGCCAAGAATTTTTTTAGATTTCAGAATCTTTATTCTCTCAAACTCCAAAACCATATGTGACAAAACCATGAATGTAAAACATCAGAATTTTGCAGTCATTTAAAGTCCATTTAGCATCCTTTTTTTTGTTCAGTGTTTGTTTTCTTATTTTGGAAATAATTTATGCATTTCTACCAATGATAGATCTTTACACAATTCTTGCATAGTAACAATATGAATGTTATTCAATAAGTTGCTCTCGATCTGTGGAAAGCAAAATGACTCAAAAAAGTCCACCTCTTCAGCGAAACTTTGGAAAATGTCTACATGTATTTGGCAGAAACTTGATGTGCCCAAACCAAACACGGTCGTTTATGAAATAAAATTTGGGGGTGTTATACTTGTCAACTGCTAAAGCTACTAATATTAGTTTAGGGTTTCTACAATTTCATCAAGCCAAGTCATTGGGGTTTTACTACATACCATGGAAACAGGCCAACTTTCTAAATAAGTGCTGCCATATTTTTTAGCTGATTTATTGTTGATAATGTTTATCTGTCAAATGATATTTACAAAGGAAATTTCTTAGCATGTGCCACAATATTTTGGACACAACAGAAAACTGCTCCTCATTCCATACATAGGAAATGACCACCACATCCAAGAAAGCAGAAGACACACACATTACAAATCCCTGGCAAAATGAGGTAGCCTTTTCCGATTACAAAATTATAGTTGTTTTCCACCTCACAATTAAATATGAACAATTCAGAAGTTTATCGGCATAATTTATTATCATCAGATGAAGTCCACATACATGTACACATATTAAATGTGTTATATATTTCTATTATCATGACTAGCTTCAATATCTGCTTATATTGCAAGTGATACACAGAATATACAATGCTGCTCTATTCTTCCTGACACAAGATTTCATCATACAAATTCCACTGACTACCTCCTATTCTTGAGACCCAATTCTGTTTCATGGAGTAATATTTAGCATAAAGATAACAATGCCTCTATTAAACTAGTTTACTGTATGTTGAAATCTAATGTTGACTCTATTTACATTCAATAAATTGATTAACAATAAATAAACTTTGTATGTGTACATTCAAATCACAGTTCTATGAGCCTCTAGTGGGACCTTTAACATTCTAGTTACTTTCTGTTTGATTAAACAAAGATACCAACATCTAAAACATTGTGCCTAGCGCATGATTCACAATAGGGTAAGAAAGATTCACATTTATTTTCATTATAAAAATGAAGGTATAATAAAAATAAATGTGCAACAAAAGTTTACAGTCTACATGGGAGTACACTTAATGTGACACTTCAGCATACCTTTCTAATTAATTGTTACACAAGTATTGGATCCTCTGTATAAACAAAAGTATCAAAATTTAAAACAATCAGAAATGGAATGACTTGTTCATAAAATATACATAACAAATGTACTCTATAATGTAAATATCACTATATTGTCATGGGTTTGACCTTTACCCTCAAGCTGACAGCCAATACATTACCAGCCAGCACTAATAGTGTTCAACCATATGAAATAAGAGTTACTCAGCTACAAGTCGGCCGTGGAAGCGTCTACTGTGCGAGGTCTACTAAATCCAGACTGAGTTTGTAGTACACATAGGGGTAGTAGTCTACATTGCTGATTCCAACCAAGCCTGGGATCTCCATCTGTCCAGCCTGAAAGAAATCAAAACCTGTAACACATCTCGGTGCCATGCATGACATAGCTGACATGGTATTTTTAAACTGAGTGGACATATAAATTCTTCTTAGAGAATCATGAAGAAGCTTTAAAATGCACTACATAAAAGATTAACAGCTCTCGTTACAACGGCAGCGTTTTGTTTCCGGTCATTTTCCGTTAAAACGAATCTGGTGTTGTAACAAAAGCTCCAACTCTTTTAAAGTTATTCCCCTTTGTTTAATCATCAGCTTATTAAACAATAGCGATCGATCTCCGTAAACATTCACCGTGCATTACTTTCAATACATNNNCAACAATCGTGAATTTAAGTTCTCGCGATTTGAAGTGTTANTTCTGTTAAAAGTAATGAAAGAATTTGTGATAAAATTGATATTTAAATATTTTTTTCATAACCTATAACGTACCAGTGATAGGTTCTTGGATTGTGTCGTATCCCGCTACTATCACAGTAATAACGTATTTAAATAACCACCCGTATAATATAAGACAGCTATTGTATCAATGCATGCATTTAATAACAAAACTATAATGCATATCAAAGAGAAAATGAAAGTAATGTAAGGATAAACATTTACACCGATACTCTGTTTATTTCAGATGACATTGAGCTGGGTACGACGTTTTTTCTTTGTGGTTCTGACTCTTATTTCATTACCTATCGCATGTTCAGTATAAGATGAATAAATCATAATTTGTTGTTTGTAATTTTTCTTCGTTCGAATTTATTAGGAAGCACCTCTTCATTATAGTCATTAAGTTGTAGTTTATTTTTATAACCCGTATTGTGAAAACATCAAATACACGCTTGCGAAATTTTTTATGAAAACTATCATATCTAAACGGTCAATTAGTATGATAAACCCAGTCCTAAACAAGCATTACAGATAAAGATAATCTGGCGAGGGATTTAATTCCGTTACATAATATCTGGTTAAGTGTGATATTCGCCGATAGCAATCGTCTTTTATACACGGGTCGTGAACAAGCTCAGTAACCTGCCGTTAAATCGCCATTTTATAAAGTGTCAAAATGCACATGTGTACCGTACTATTGCTGGTGCGAAGTGCGAATATACCGCTGTATTCAAGCAAAATAAAATAGTGCCAGATTTGTTACAAGTAATATCCGCGTTAGGACGAATTTACGTAAATCAAATGCGCAGTAACGAGCTCTGACTGTATAAAAAATAATAATATCCAAATTTCTTTAAGAAGGGTAGAAAGGGGTTTGCTCTGATCTATCAAACATGAACTTCATTATGTTAACAAAATACTTGTACATGTCTAAGTGATTACAAACAATAAAGAGACTTACATCTTGAGAGGCAGGCGAGTCTAAATGAGCGTACAGCTGGTTCATGACTTCTCGTAACTTTCTGGTCGTCTTTTTGTGGGGTTGCATTAACACCGCTAGGAAATTGACAGGTAAACCATACCTATCACGAAATACATGTCATACGAATTTAGAAATTGTAAACAAATCACAGTGCCAAGTAAAATGTGATACTGTATGTTCATGGTTCTCTTTCACTCAGTTTTACAAGCATTCTATGATTTACAATTGATGTTCTGTCTCCGGCCAACCAAATATGATGCAAAAGCATTTAAAATTATCTATACATCTTAATGAAAAAGTTAGAAATAAAAAACTTCCGAGTGGGAGAGTGAACCTGACTGTACCTGAGAACGGATTCCACAAATATTCTTAGCGCCTTGACATGGATCCACGCCGAGAAACTTTCTCCAAAGTTTACTTTCAACCATTTCACCAAAGGACCCTAGGAAAATATTACAGAATGGGAAATGTGCAATTTTTCTGATTTTTTTGTTACACCCTGTTCTTACGGCTGAAAAGAATTTCATTATTGTGTATTTTAATATTAAATATATTAATGTGAACTTGAGTCTTTCTGATTCTTCTTCTGTACCAATTGTCATATTCTGACTGATATGACGAGTCCTCCAGAGTATTAATCCCGTAAGGACAGATCTTAGTTAGAATAGGATATGTTTTTTAAG
>CAJDSM010028247.1:0-16598 GCA_903981925.1 Ostrea lurida
CTTACCAGATGAATTCCAATTTGTGGAATTCGGCATATCGCTAGTTGTTGTGCTAAAGTCTGGTAATGTGGTTGTCTCTGTACTTGATGAGTTTGCTGGAACATCAGTAGTTGACGATGTGCTTGGGAAACTAGTTGTTGAATTCAGGTCTGTTGCGTTTGCAATCAAATCTACATGTACAAAACCTTACAGTTAATGTAAGCGGTTAAAGTTATCAGAGTTGGCGTAATCAGTAAGGACAATCAACATACATTACTTAAATATTAATGTGTTACCTGCACATGTATCAGGGAAGTCGATGCAACAATCTCGAAGTTGTTGGCAAACATAATCACAATCAGCATGATTCCTATCCCAGGTGTATAAAGCCGGTATCCAAATGAGTTGCAATGTCCGCTCATTCCAGGGCAAACAAAATCCCAGCAGATTTGCAATGCTGAGCTGGAATGAAAACAAGCTGCACATATTGCATTTCATAATATTGAGAAAGATATTGTAAATAATGAATAGTATTTCAGTATATGAATGATATCTTATGTTTGTTTGGACTATGATATTCTACACATTGTTTTACTCTCGCTCATTTAATCTTCTGAGGAACCTCCAAGTTGTTGTTGAATTTAAAGTTGCTGCCTGTTGTACTTGAAGATCAGAATACGTGTTTGTAGAGCTTGATGTCGATGTTCGGGAGTACTATCGAGTATCCTTGCTGAAATCACTAGTTGGTGAGGAAGATGTGAACATCATGTTTGTTTGGTTGTACCACTAAGTCGGGGAGTAATAGTGGAATCGGTATTTTGTAACTACTAGATGGAATGAAATGGCGTTTGGTGTTTGTCGCTTAGAATCATGAA
The DNA here is from genome assembly GCA_903981925.1 of Ostrea lurida. Taxonomy (NCBI): domain Eukaryota; kingdom Metazoa; phylum Mollusca; class Bivalvia; order Ostreida; family Ostreidae; genus Ostrea; species Ostrea lurida. The sequence continues at coordinate 855 of CAJDSM010028247.1, forward strand.
TAAAGTGGTAAGGTATCATGTAATTTAAGTATGCATTATAATAATCTCAGTAGATGTGGTTGTCAGTGTTTGCTGTTGAAACACTGCTCTGGAGCTAGATGTGGTGCCAGCGTTTGTTTCTGAGCTAGTAATCGGAGGAGTGTGATTGTGGGGATTTTTTGTTGAATCTGTACGTTCGAAGTAAAGTGGTGTGAAGATGTGTGTTTTAACAACTAATACTGAGTGGATGTGGTCCAGCGTTTGCCTGTTGAACCAATAATCGGAGTAGATGTGGTGTCAATACGTTTGCTGTTGGAACTGTATTATAGGGTAGACTGTTGTATCAGCGTTTGCTGTTGGACACCAGTTATGCGGAGTAGACTTGTGCTGTCAAGCAGTTTGTGCTGTTGAACCAGTTATCGGAGTAGTTGGTGTCGCCGTTTGCTGTTGAACCAGTTAATCGGTGGATTGTGGTGCCAGCTTTGCTTCTGATGGCAGTAAGCGGATGCGTGTGGTATGGGGATATTTCTGTTGAATCTGTACTCGGTTATAAGATGTGGTATGAAGATGTGTTGTTGAACCTAATCGGAGTGGGATGTGGAATCAATGGACTGTGCTAGGATCATACTGGATTGATGAGTAGTCATGTTTGTTCTTACCCTCCGATGGAGTAGATGCGTTTTGTAGCTTTTTGTTGAATCACTGCTAGGAGTAGATGTTGCTTGACAGATTCCGCTGTTGAAATCACTATCGGAGTAGATGGACTTGATGCTTTGTCGATTGAATCACTACTAAGTAGATGGGGTATACGTGGTTGTTTGTTGAACCAGTTAATTGGAGTCAATGTTTTCATGAGAGATTCTTGTGAATCACTAATAGGAGCTAGATGTTGTATCGTTGATTACTTCTGCATAACTACTCGAAGTCGATATGTATCAATTTTGTTGCTGAATCACTATCGAATAGTTGTTGTCTTTGTTGTTGTCAATGGCGTTTCTGTTGTTGGCTGAGCTTGCTGACGTTGCACCAGAGATATGTTTGTCGGTGAAGTCTCACAGTTTCTGAACGTTACTTTATATACACTGTTATATTTTTCAACATACTTAAAACGGGTTTATGCAATCCGATTTCTCGTTGAAACCGTCACTACATTTCCATTAACACTAAATAAAGATTATATTAATTAAAACAATTTTATCACAAATAAGATGTGAATGGGATCGGGCACGCAGGCATTGCCTATGATTAGCCTCCCCTACATAAAGTAATGATACATATGTTTTACAACAAAATATCACCTGTAGTCTACGTGGATACATGTTAGTTTGGTGCAAATATATTTTAGTGTGCTTTATCTTCTTTAATGCTGTTGCAACAAGTCGAGACAGTTCGTTGCACACTGCTTTTAACTACGGATTGTTCGGTTTAACCGATCGATGAACTTAGGAAATCACGCTGACATGACCCCGGTATCCGACAAGGATTGCTCACATTTCCTATGTACCTAATTCCACACTCTGCGTGTCCAGGATTCCTATGTTTCCTATACTCTAAAATTTTGAAAATTCTTTGAAGCAGTTATGGAAATTTTATTATTGTTAAACTATTTAATCTTTTCAGTATACTCAATTATAGATAGAACTTGCTAACATTTCACACGTTTTGAATGGCTATGTATTTTTTATCTCCGATATTTGAAATAGACCGATACGATATGCACTTTAGCAATAAGGTATTTAATAACACTTTATTTAGGTGTACCTACATGTATCATTTAGAATGGGGAGAAGTAAAAATGGTATCCTAACACATTACACATTATCAAAAAGACATGAAAAGGATTCCTAAGGTTTGTCACAGGGGACAACAGTTAGCTTAACAACATGTCTGAAGACGCTCATCTGGAATACCCTACAAGTGACGGAGAAATGTTAAATATACGAGTGCGACTTGTATAAGTGACAAGTCAACATTACATCATTATAACCACTTATCAAAGACACTCTATTGATGACAAATGAACAATCTGCAAATGATTAATCTCATTACACAACAGGCGTAGGAAGGGGGCAGGTCCCCCCCCCACTTTCAAAAGTTGGGGGGGGGGGGCAAAAGTATGTTTTGCCCCCCCCCCATTTTGCCCTCAAGCAATTTTTTTTCTGCATAAAAACAACATTGTAGAAGTGTGCCCCTCGTTTCAGTAATTTTAGAGCTTTGCCCCCCCCCCCCCTCGCCCCCGTTTCAGTGTTCAATGCCTCTTTTTAAAATAAAATTGCTTGCTTGTCACATAATTTAGTAGTCATGTGCCCACCTCTGTGAATTTTTTTTTTAGTTTGCTCCCATTTCAAAATCAGTCCGATATGCTCTGTACAACTCTTAATGTATACAAAATAAAGAGTAGGGTAAACATAGAGCTATAGACACACCAAAGAGGAGATCAGGTGTGTAAGAGGAATAAACATCTCCTGTTGATCGATGACACGCGCCGTAAGCTATTTACCTAAATCATATGAACTCAATAATCCCTAGTGAAAATCAGTATCTAAAGAACGATCTCACATTTAGTATGAACATGTGAGACAGCATTCGACGTAAAGACAAGTTGTATTAGCAAAGACAGTCATTATGACCACCATAGATTTGCGAAGTGCTGACCAAAGACGACTAACTTGTTTGTTATTGCCTCGATGAAAGAAATGACCTTATGTAGAACATGCTATCTGGTATGTAATCAGTTGAAAAATGTCATGGAATATTGCTCCATCAGGTGTACGTTTCGTGAGACATTCACGTTTCTAGCGCTCTGTAAAATTTTGAGACAAAACAGATTCACAATCACAACTTGTAAAAATATGTGGTTTACAGCGCAAAAGGTGATGTGCATGGTTTAGGATTTATATCGTTAAATTCTTGCATTGCCTCACTAAAACGCATTATCAACAAGAGACCCACAGGCCTCAACGGTCACCTGAGTATCATAGCCTATACAGGGAGTCTCAAATTAGCATTTAAGCCTAAATATGGAATCTTTTGTCCACATGTTTATCTTCTTTCAAAATATGCATTCAATTCCTATTCAGCTACACAAGACGTCGGTGTGGCTAAGATCTAATGCCCAAACATCATAGAAAATCATAGAATACAATAATTTGCTTAAAACCACCACATTTTGGTGATTGATTGATTATTTGTTGTTTTTTTTTGTCCCGTTGAGAACATTTCACTCATATAGAGACGTCACCATTGCCGGTGAAGGCTGCAAATTTAGACCTATGCTTAGAACTAAATTAAAGGTTTTAGCAGTGAGGGTTCTTTTGCGTGTTCACACCTGCCGACATGGACTCCGTGTTTATATCATATCCGAAAGACCTAATTCACACTTCTATTATATATAAATGCGAGCTCTTGGGAGGGAGCAATCACTACCTAATTTACGTCATAGGTTTGACGCGGCCGTTCGGAGCACGGGGCTCCAACGCGTGACTTCCCGATCCGGAGACCGAGAGCTTACCACTGAACCACAGCATCATATAGAGCACAGATTTGGACACAATTTTATTTTTTACCAGTTTAAGTATGATACCAGGAAGGTTAAATTTTGATAACATCTTCTTGTTCCATATTTTGCTCTATATCGAATTTGCATATTTTGTGACAAAAATGTGGTGATTTTATTGAAAATTCTTGTATTTTGTGATATTTCGTGATACATCAATGCAAAACTAATCATACTGATAAACTATCACGGTCGCTATAATGACCTTGTTTGCGATTACAAATTATCACTAAATCATATGTTGACTGATTTGTTTCATACCCTTTGTTAGAATGTCATTTTCATACTAGATTTGACGACAGGTAACCCCGTTTACTTTGTTTCGACTACAGGCTCACGGCGGGTGTGACCGGTCAGCAGAGGATGCTTACTCCTCCATGGCACCTGATCCTGCATTCGCTTTCGTCGAAGGTCCGTGTTGCCCTACACTCGATTTTGTATGTGGTTTTTTGGACTATGATTACGTTTGATACTTTGTTACTTCGCCATTTTATATGCATAGACTATCATTTGTGCAGAAAATAATTTGTTGCAACTTCACTTTAATTTTGACCATTTCGTAGGACCCATTGTCATCCTTCGTGGGCCTACTCCTTTAAATACAATAAATATAAATCTATATTTCGACGAAAATTTTACAATCTATGATATTTATTTGATATATAAACATAAATTTACAAAGGAAATTTTTATATCCGTTTCAATATCAAACAAAAAATGATACAAAGAAGCGTATGTATGGAGAGTCTAGTAAACACATATTGTGAGTAAGTGTGCTTGTCAAGCTTTCAATAGGCGCATTGCATTGGTTGAATATAAATCAACTTTGTGTGCAAAAACACAAATCTTCTAAAGCATGATAATCTAAAGAAAATATATAAATTCCAATGTAGACTTCTCATTGCTATCACGTCTGAGATCACCAAGAACTCAAAGAAAAAGACACTTTTGGGAATGATAACAGCCTGCTAATAATTAACATAATTTTAGATATCTCACTTGTTACAAGGGAGCACCTGACCGACACATCTTCCTGGTGTTGGCAGTTATGTACTCCCCATCCTCTGTGCTTGCAGTGCTCGATGTTTGTTTCTGTTCCTAGACAGTCGACATCATCTAGTAAAATAGAGCCACTTCCTTGTCCGAAGTAAGCACAACACTTGGCTGTTGCTCCATTGCTGAAAATGGAGCAGAAATAACTAATGTATTAGTAATTAATTAAGAGGTTACATGAAAGCACATTTTAAAGATTCTTTATATGGTAGCATTCCTTTTGTTACAAATACACTGTATGAAGTATAGCATACAAGTAAAAATAATGTGTTTAGAAATTACTTCAGCAACAGCTCTAGATCTCTATAGATATATAGAAAGACAAGAAAAAATAGTGAACAGTGATCAATCAGGTAAATCCCAAACAAAATAAGAGTTTGGCAGACACGGACCCATGGACACAACAGAGCGGAATCAGGTGCCTAGGAGGAGTAAGCATACCCTGTCGACGGGTCACACCCGCCGTGAGTACATTGTCTTGATCAAGTAAACGGAGTAATCCGTAGTCATAATTAGTGTATAAAGAAGGGCTTAACAGTTGCTATGAAGCACATTAGAGAGCATTTCATCCAATGACAGGTTGTATCGTCAGACCAGATAACTGCTTGTTATTCTTTTTCGTATAAACGATGCATAGGAATTTGCGAAAGCCTGCCCTGAAAACTCTCTAGTAACATTAACTTAAGTGTCCCAAATATTCCACCCTCACCCTGATTTAAAAGTGATATAAAATCGTTAATATATTGCAATTTATACGTATTTATACTGTTTTAGGCAAACAAAAATATACAGTATAAGACTTGTTTTTGTGGGATTTTTTTGGTGGATTTTGTTTTCTGATAAAACCTATCTATGTTTAAAGCCTTGTAGAAGAAATAAACTTTCATAATATGTATCCATATAGATCTATTTTTCTATTCTGCTGTTAGAAAGTGTTCTTTGGAGAGTACATATTTATCTGTTAATGACAAACTCATATCACGATTACAATCATATTGCATCTACGTTGTTATAAATAGTTATTTCGTGGATGGCAGATAAAGTAGAAATACATGTATTTGCTGCTATATCATTTTTCAATAGAAGGAAGAATTTGCCAATTATAAAAGATAGACATAAAATGCATTAGCGAATACAGTGTACAGTTCAATGAAAAACTATAAAATCAATCAATTCCTTACACCTTTGATTGATCAGAGATCCAGACAACTAACTTTCAACACAGATGTTTTAAGGTAATCGTAATTCACTTACGCCGAGAACCCTAAAGAATTGCAGACCACCGCAGTGTCACGTTCATCCCAGTAATCATCACACACTGTTCCCCATCCGCCATTGTGATACAGCTCCACCCTTCCTTCTAAGGGGTTTTGTCCTCCCACAAGGCGAATAGGAATATCTGGAATTCAAAAGATAGAGATCTCATAACAGAGTACGAAAAGGACAAACTCGAACCTGAGCAAACCGGGATGAGGTGCCCATGAGCACGCTGCAGCAGTATGCTGGTTATTGACATTTTACAGTAACTTCACGAGCAATTCAACATTCACTCATAGTATTTAAAACAGTCCCTACATTTCTAACACACTGACTAAAGTTTGCCTTGTACACATTTTTTAAATTTCCTCATTTCATCAACCAATTAAGATATGAGTTAAATGTAGAAATTACTCTATAACATTCTATCTAAAAGGTTGATTGATTGATTATTTCTGTTTTACGTCCCACTTCGAAATATTTCACTCATATGGAGACGTCATGAAATGAAGAGCATGTACTCTGACGTCATATGTGACCATCATTAATGTGGGAGCAAAAGTTACTGAATATACCATTCATTATATAGTAAGAATTTTAGATGTGCAGTAATACATAAGAGAATGCAAAATTACATAGAAAAAATACCTTTTGCAGCGAACAAATCACAGCAGCATCCTCATGGTTATCACAGTTGTGGTTTCCCAGCGATGTGTTGACAATGAAAAATGTCTATTTTCTGTCCCTATGGCATTCCACATTGTCCAAACCAAATTTGAGGACCACCTTTACGAATACCTCAACACACAGGGGCCCTTGTGCTGGAATTTCTGAAACAACGAATTGCTATTAGCCGATGATAAGCAAGCCTCCAATGTTACATTATTATTATTAATTTAAAATGTTCGAATATAGACACGATGAAAGTTAAAGGAGTCGCAAGTCGCAAAAAGGCCTGTCCTAATTGGCAAATACCAATAGAGCGGGGGGGGGGGGGGGGGGGGTGCTAGTGCCATTGCGCAAGGTTGTGATCCTATAGTTCATACTTGGAAAATTCAGGGATACTGGTATTAGTAATTTATGCCCCTAGAAAAGTTACAAGTGTCATATGTCGGAGGCATACAATCGCCACTAAAATGTATTTTATCCTCGGTTTTGGTCCATTTAATATGTGCGCTATTCTAAATTTTGTATTCTGTATAGTTTACGTTCGTTATCTTTTTTTTCAAACGTATATAACTAAAATTGGAAAAATGAGTAACAAAGATTAAGTGCTTTGTGTCTTAAAAAAAGATTTTGAAAGACAATTTAATTTCAGGTGCATTTGCTAAATAAAATGGTGAAGATATCAAACTGTGATGAAGCTCAGAAACCCTGCAAACATTCAAAATTGGCTTTAGGACCTCTTGGAAACACCAAAGAAGGGTGTTAATTGCGCAGGGGGAGTAAGCACATATTGACCAGCCTCATAATGGAGGATACTGATCAAGGAACCTGCGGAAACACCAATATTAAAAGGAACTTTTGAAACTCCTGTGATTACTAACTTAACTGATATTAGCGTGACACAGTTTTACAAAACGATAACATGCAAAACACCTCCCGCACATAGAATTAATTGAGAGACATAAACACCATAAACAGGAGATCATGTGGATGACTCTGTGGAATATTTTATTTCGAGTTCACTGGGAAACATTGAATTGATATGTGAAGGAAGGTAAACATTGTTTATCAATAAAAGGTAATCAATTTATCTTAAACATCGTGTTTCATCTCATAAAGAGAATTTTGAATGATTTCTTCGTCAAAAGAATGCAAGAACAGGACAGCGAAAATAGGAAGAAATTTGCGATTACAGGAATTTTAAGATTGTTGGAAGATCTGTAAAAACATAAGTCAAGACTTGTACTTAAAAGTATGAGATTTTACTCAAATCAAAGAAAAGAAAATCAATCAAATAAAAGAAAATCGAAAGTTAAGTTCCAGATTTTTTTCGAGAAATCCCCAGCAAATCTCCAATGACTGCATAACTTTTATCTTTGAAAGATAATCAGTCTATTTTTGATGTGTTTGTATATACGCAATGGTGTATAACTAATTTTAAAGTGGATGATTGACAAGACTATAAAAACAATTTCAGAGTTTCATTTCCATTGAAACTTAACTGGATCTATGAATTCAATAAACGTAATTTAAGTGTATTCATTAATTTATGTTTATTTATCAATTTTCAAAGCACATTAAGGAACGTGTAAAATATTTTTATATCACATTTACGCTTATAAAATTGGGTGCACAGTGATAAAATAATAAACGGAAAATTTCACCTATATCCGAAATCAGATTAAAATATGGAAAATAGAATTCATGAAAAATATAGATAAGTGTTATCCATAATGCAACTATGCAGTCAAAGCTAAACGACGCGAGCAACCCTCATATGTCATACTTCATACCTACATGTAGCGCCAGGTAAATGAAGTTTAGAAAAACATGCATTCATTTTCTCAGCGACGTAAGGAAACCCTAGGAAATTGACAGAGCTGTATAGAAAAGTACCTAAATGCACTACAGGTCAAATGACGTCACAATAAAAATGACGTCATGACATATAGTTTTTGTACAGTAGCTTTGTTGGGGAAATGGCAATTTAATTATGTACCATTTTTAAATGCATAGCATAAGGGCTTGCGGTCAATATTTGAGGAAATATTTGCATATCTTTTATCAAACCCTCGGTTGGCTGAAAACATGGGAGGATGGTTTTGTACTAGAATAAATTTTGTATTAATCAGTGGTAAAAAAGTGCATATTCAGTTAAGTTATCCAATATATATTTTTCTAACTATATCCTTAAAAATAAGACATATTTGGGTCTCCCTACAGAAAAATGTGTGAAGTAGGATTTGTTTTTAAAAGTTGCATTAAATACAATTGATTTAATAATTCCTTGCCTTTGTGCTATGCCACTTTTAGTGCATCATAAACTAATGTCTATATTTAGCTGGTCACAATGATTCAAAGCAACATGATGATCAATTTTATGTGACCATGCGATTGCCTTGACTGCGCATGTTGAACTATTACTACAATAGATGTATCAGTTGTGTTTAATTTTTAATTTACCAACCAAACATGTGCATTTATTCAGAAACGGTTGTTTTATCGCACTTATATTAATGCAGGCTTCCTTAACGTCGCTGAGTTTTTTTTACATAATTCCTATTTCAAAATCACAATCATATGCACTTGCTTTAAGGTGATCTTGCCACATCATTATAATGATGTATTAATACTTTTGTCGGTATATGAATGTAAAGGCAAAGATAACGAACAGTGTTCAAATCTCGCAAGTCCTAAATATAATACAGAAACAAGAGTTGGGCAATCACGGACCCTGGACAACGCTCTCTCTTGTGTGTTAGAGGACACCACTTGCCTGGAATAACCCAACATTCACAAACAACCGCTGCGTCATTATCGTCCCAATAGTCGTCAACACAGTCCCCCACATCTTCGTCATTGTAAATCTCCACCCGTCTTCAAAAGGCGTTTTACCGTCCACAAGCCGTACTAAGTTTCTCTATATACAATTGTGAATATCAGTTACAGTACTTTTTACTCTTGCAACAACTTTGAAATGACTGCAATAAAAGTCGATATAGGCAAAACGTTTATATATACAGCTGGATAGTACATGTATAACAATGCATATTTTTTGTTTCATTTTGTAATTTTGCAGATTCAAAGAGACCTAGCCGTTGGCAATAAGAAAGACAATGAATACAGTGCTGATTATCTCTTATCTACTCGCACAATAGTACACATTACATAGGACCAAAGGAATCTTAAGATGTTTTATAAAATATATAACTTGTAATGAATTATTACAAACCAAATGCAACCCCCTCCTCCCTCAAACAAATGTAGATACATGATTACATCTTTCTAAGTGTACACGTACGCCTGTGCAGTTTCCTCCATAGAATCCTGGATGACATTTGCATGTGAAGAGTTTATTCCATCAATGCAAGTGGCATTGTTTTTTACATGGACCAGAGGAGCATTCATCCACATCTAAACGGAATAATGTCAGCAAGATAAATAATGCATAGCTGTAGCTGTAAATGTTTTCATAGCAATATTGTACCCAATAACAAGCATCAGATTCCATTTCTCTATTACCTATGGTGCAGTTCTTTCCGGTAAATCCAGGAGATGCACGTGCATTCATAGTCCCCGACCACATCCGTACAATTCAAACTGTTATTACACGGGGAATCGCTACAGCGTATGTAATCTGTGTTAACACAATATGCAGCATACATCAGACAGAAAGTGCATGCAAGTAACATTAAAATTAAATTGTTGTCAGGCATGATTTGTACTTACAAATGGTGAAGTTCCAAAAGGAAGTGCTGACGATAGCAGTGGATTTGACGCTACACCGCGAGCTCTCTGTTTGCTACTCCTGGAGATAGAGAACACGCAATTGAAAAACAAACTGCAAAAGTGTAGTTTTCATTTCTTTATCAATTAATTCAAGTTCTGGACATGTTGGGGATGGTGCACGCATTTACAGTTTTGAAACAAACACCATACCTTCGTCAAACTGAAAATAATAGGACATCCCACGTTGGTAATTGTATGAGGTATTGAATGACAGTCGATTATCGCTGGACGGCTGTGGGTAAACTACGGAGGAGGAGGAGGTCACGTCAATTATCTCCACTAGTATACAATTAATCCGTAAACTCTGATGTATGTGAGGTACTGGGTGGAACAAACTAAATGAAAATGGCAATGTTTTATCTTGGTGTTAACTCTTGAAAGGTCTACGTTCATGATTTTGATTATCTCCTCTCTGTTACTCCTTTTTACGGATATAAAATATATGATAGACTATCAACTTTTCTTATTTTGCAGAATGTGGAACGATTTATTCCCCTGAGATCAACTTACATATTTTGGTTCTCTTCTGTGAAAAACTCGGAATGTCATTGATGATAGAAAGCACAAGGTTGGTTAAAGGAATTACCCCGGAAATCGAGTCGGCTACTTACAAAACCTGTTTGTTGCAAGGGGTTTCAACAGCCAGCACTTCGCAATTCTATGGTCATTATAACGATTATATTTGCAAAAAAACCTGCCATGGGGGTAAATCTGTCTGAAATTTTTCATAGCAATTGTTAAGTCGTTTCTGTATACACAGACTTGACTACAGATTTCTCCGTTTACCTGATCAAAACAATGGGATCATGGTGGGTATGGTCTGTCAACAGGTGATACTTTACTCCTCCTTGGCACTTGATCTCACCAATGGTGTTTCCAGGGGCCCGTGTTTGTCCAATTCACCTTATATATTTTTCTTAGAGACTTGTGAAATTTATCACTGCTCTGCCGTTTCATTTAATATATACACTTACGTAGTTTGAATATTGCACCGACCACTGTTGATATCACCTACACGAATCCAGATGGCGACTGACTGCCCTCCACTACAAAGGTAAGGTACTAGAACCTGCAAGACCACAAATACACATCATCACATAAATAACCGTTCATTTGACGAATACGAAAACCCTTTTCATCAAAGCTAGAATAATGAAACAGACTATACTTACCGACTGCATTCAATCTAATACACCTAGTTTCTGTTGTCAATCTGCAAATTTAAATCAGATGGAAAGCTTATTCAATAATCTAAGCTACATGTACGTTGATTTTCACTGAATTTTAAAGGGTAAAAATGAAATAAAAGTACCCTAAATTGTCTTCCCCAGTAAAGCAAATTATATATGATCCTTGCTGGCTGCTGGTTGGTGTCCAGGTCAAATTGACGTAAATATTCTGTCGGGGATAATGCGTGGAGCTAGACTTTGTAACTCTCGATTGGGGATTGAGTCGTTACCTCACGGATTCTTCAATAGTAAACAATACACAAATCAGAAGTCCACATTACTTGCGTGGACGATCTGTATTTCTCTTTATGTAAAACATGAAAGGCACAAATATGGGGACAGTATTGTCTCTATACATGAATCAACGATACAAGACAATTGCTCTCTGCTCATATTGAGCTAGGAGGTGATCTTAAAAGAATATTTCTCTATTGTGGCAACTTCCTAGCACCATTGAGATTGGATGAGGTGTACTATACACGTGGAGGATTCTATATCATTTTTGGATTTGTAAAATTTTTGATATAGGGAATTTCTGTAGACAAGGGAAACGAAAATTGATAAAATAAGCTCCCTTGAGCAGTGACAGGTATATGCTACATTAAATATTTGACTTACTGTTGATTGGTTGTTCCAGTCCGTATGCGAATTTCAATACTGAAGGTTATTCCTTGTACTGCCTCAAAACAACCATTGTCTGCGGGTGTTGGTGAAATGAACGTAGGTGCAGCAGCACAGGGGCTGTTAGAATCGAATATTTCCACGAGAAACTGAAGTGGGATGCTGCTAATTGGAGTTGATGACGATGATGATGCAAAGTTTTCAATCTGTATTGCTACTCCATAGTAACCGGTTGGGTTTGTAGTGGAGGAGTAATCAATCGTGCAGGTGGTCTGGAATATCAGAGGAAACCATTTGACATCGTTTCTATTGTTTACAGTTGCACAATGTTTACATTTATGGAATGTGAAGATATCGAACAGTGGTCGATCTCACATGCCTTTGATACGTAACAGACATAATTTTAAAAAAAAAGNTCGAACAGTGGTCGATCTCACATGCCTTTGACATAATTTTGTTTTTTTAAAAATGTCCATTCTATATCCAAAGTCAATTTCAATACGAAAAGATTTTATGCTTTTTAAATGTAGGCAATATCAACCATATGAAACAGAGATATGGATTTTTTATTCATATCATTTTGTGTTTTTGAGGAAGATAAACTTATTTAGCTTTTGAATTTTCATGAACGTTATGAAACGACATTCATCAAACTAGCGTATAGCAGGGTTTTCCACAGTGTAATGATTTTTTGTTCTTTTAGCGGTTTGGTACCGTGCCACCAAATATTTAATTGCCAACGTTGCACCCAAATGTGTCTACAATCATCAATCGTATTTTCGTGAAAAATATAACTCTACATAGCAATTCTTCTATGTTAAAGGTGCACTTGTAGCACTCGTTGGCTTGGAAGGTAAATACACTTGTAGCCTTTCCTATGCCAGTTTTTTTCTGGTGACAATAATAAGCTCTACATATAAGATGTTAACTCTACACTATGTATCATTTTTATGCTTTGAATCTCAATGTCGCTCAAACTATATTCCGTTAAAAATTGATGTTAGAAAATTTACAAATTTTACATCGGTGGAAAAAATCGCAACAGTAACCAATACGCTAGACGCTAAATTTACGAATTTATTGCAAATTAAAGGGATTGAAGGCTTAGTTATACATGTACATATATAACACTCTCAAATCTCAGTATATGATAAATTCGGGGGAATAAATTAGTATTAAATGAAAAAAGTGACGTAACTTTGATAAAACCAAACCTCTATTTACGCTACAGTATATAGGCGTAAATAGAGATCTGGCGGTTAGTCACATTAAGAAACGTTGTGCCACTCAAAAATAAATTATTCGGTTTCGTAGTTGTGTTCACAATATAAAGCATACCTCGTCTAACACAGCGTTGGGGAACGATCGACATATTCCGGCACATTCGTCTACTGAAGAACTGGACGCCCATCTGCACCGCACGGTGTCGCCATCGTCATCCGCCACTGTCAAAGTGAAGATGTTTAGCTTACTTTTTCATTGTTTTTTAGTTGTATTGAAAACGTTTTGAAGAAGTACCTGCTAGTTTTAGACCCACCTGGAATCTGGATGGTATGACTGCATCCCCGTTGAAGTCGGACAATGGGTTGCATGGCTGTAACTGGTGATTTGTTCACTCGCCCAATGTCTGAGCGATAGGCCAAATTAATGCGTGTCACTATAGACCAAGAGCTGCTGGGATTTACTCGCAAAGTCCCAATCCAACAGCAAGAAGAGAATCTGTAATATTTCAGACACCATATACATGTACTATCTTTAAAATGACATGGGCAATTTTCAAATTTTATTATGTGTCACACTCATGTAACCATTTTATTATAATATGACAGTANACATGGGCAATTTTCAAATTTTATTATGTGTAAATATCACATTCATGTAACCATTGTATTATAATGTAACAGTAAATATTAGTAAAAAGTTACTGCATTGTTTTTACATCATCATGTAGGTTATTTCGTGGAGGCAAGAAATCGGCAGATTCCAAAATGATGTGTTGTATAGTTAATGGACAGTCACAAGATATGCATTCAGGTTGAAATTCCTAGGTTAAGCAAGTAAGAATGTGTCAATTTAGTATGACCAATACGTATTCTTGAAATAATAACTTCATCCTGGTTTTTCAGACTAGACCATTATACACGTATTTGGCTTTAGTCTTTAGCACTCCATTTTTCAGCAATTGCAATTCTTAAAAAACATGTTTCGGATTTCCAACATTTCGGTATGAGCATCACTGAAGAGACAGATTTGTCTAAATGCGCATTTGGTGCACCAAATTTGGTACTATATGATACTAACACTGGTCAATTCAAGATTTTATTCATATGATTCTTCATGTTTTCCTTCTGATTTTCCTACTGGGTTAGAATAAGTCCTCAGTGCCCCTTGCTTGTCGTAAGAGGCGACTAAATGGGAGCGGTCATTCGGATGAGACCACAAAAACGGGATCCAGAATCACAGGAGCTATGGCACGATAAAGATACCAACCCTGCTCAAGTCATAAGCGTCGAGCACAGGCTATATTTACAGGCCTTCACCGAATGGTGACGTATCCATGTAAAGGCAAAGATAACGAACAGTGATCAATCTGGTAAGTCCCAAATAGAATACAAAAACACAGTTGGGCAAACACGGACCCATGGATACACCAGATGTGGGATCAGGTGCCTAGGAAGAGAAAGCATCCCCTATTGACCAGTCACACTCGCCGTTAGCCCACTGTCTTGATCAGGTTAAACGGAGTAATCCGCAGTCAAATCAGTGTAGAATATCCAATTGCTATGAAACACGTCAGATGAAAGTATATGATTTCAATAAAAAACCTTAAAAAATAACGTCAGATTGGGTGGCATTCGTATTTGAATAACAAAACAGATCAAAGCGATTTTATTACATCTGAAGATCATACAATATCTAAAACGTATTCAGGAAAATCCGGATGACAGAGTTCTGGATATCAGAATCTATCTTGAACGTATTCTGTACTTTTCTTGGTTGTGTTCGATAAATGTATCGCTAAAATGCATTGCTGTCAGTCACGTGGAGCCCTGTTTGGTGGCAGTCAATAACTAAAATACAATTTATCTTTTGTAACATTTAATTTAATAAGATTTAACTTTAGTAACCAAATTGTTAGTTAATTGGTGCAAAGGAATTTCTTGTTGCAATAGAATAAAGGACATGTAACCTTGATTAGTTAAATCTCGATTAAAGGTTTCGGTTTATGACTTCCTGTGAAACGGACTGAGGCTTCAATTAGTCTGGGTTTTTTTATTTTCTATGTTATTTGTTATAAAGCGTGAACAGTGGGGTCAACTTGTACGTCATCAGATTTTGTCAATTGTCTGTAAGATTCCAGCTTGCACTAGAGGTGTCTAAATTCAAAACCTGACATGTCACCAAGCATTGCTTAAAAATATCACTTGATCTATCAACTATTATTCACAGCAGTTAACGTGTAGATACCTCTATCAAATATCAATGCTTAATATGGAAGATGTGTAATATCAAGAACTGAAAACTAGAGACTATTTTATATACTGAAAACGTCTATTACTTATATCTACTATTAGAGGAACAGTCACAGTAGTA
>CAJDSM010028249.1:0-23509 GCA_903981925.1 Ostrea lurida
CTCACTTGATCCTTCGGTTCAGGTGAGCTAATTAAATACTATACATTCTTCATCGTCACATCTCGTAAGAAGGTCACAATATTTACGCAGTAGAAAAATGTTGCCCGAGTTAACGCAAGAATGTGTGTATCCTAAAACGAAACAATAATCGACATGCTCTGGGGAACATTATGTGTCCTATAAAACAGGAGGTCAGATTGGGGATTGTAAAGGGGAGAAAAAAGAGAAAAATAATACAACAACTGGGAATGAACATTTAGGTTGAATTTCACGAACACAGTTTCAATTGGACCAACCACTTTGTAGTTTACGTCCAAATGATGCATCGAGTGAAATATAATACAGATTCAAAATGAAAATAGAATTACGCCAATTTTTGTATACGGTAACCATAACCACCAGTTTACGTCTTGGACACGTGTCGATGTTACGATAATTTATCGTATGCTATTTCATCGTCCTGCTTCTTGGGGTTGTAGCTTACAATCTCCTCGTATGATTCTGCAACAGGTTTGGCTGTAGTGAACTGCAACATAACATAACAATTTCGACTGCTTTAATTTGAGTTTTCCTAATAAAGGAACAAATAATGTTGAAATAATATATCTTATAAATACACCAAAAACATTGATCAATGAACGACATGGAAACACCATGAAATTCATAGAATCCAAGTATGGAACCGACATGTTTTTATAGTATATGATTACTATTTTAAACTAGCTTCTCTTGATGACTTGTGTCTTGTTTTAAAGTACATGTATATAGTATTTATATGTAAACATTTGAAAAATACCTTTAATGCTATTGATAAGTGGATATCTAAAATGGACAACTTAAATCCCAGGGTAGGGGTTGTGGTATTGGGCTGGGGCCACAATGGTCAGTAATGAAATAAATTAATTTTTTTTTTTACTTCTTAATCATTGTTATTCCAATTCTTTTCAGATTTGGAACGAAGCAGTAATGAAATGTGACAAGGGGACATAAATTTGTAGAATTTGGAACTCGTGCACCCTTGAGGCCGTAGGGCTGGGACAAAAACTGCCCCAAAATACCAAGTTTTCAAAAATCTTCTCTACCCCCACATACTAAATGCATGGTTATGGTGTCAATGAAGGCCCTACTAAAATTGTAAAAATCATGGCCCCTGGGTTAGAGGTTCAGATCCTAGGGCAGGAACATTATGAGCATATAGTGTTCTTAAAAAATCTTCTCTACTTTCATATATATTTTGGAAAACTAAATGCATGGTTATGATGTCCATGAAGGCATGAATCAAAATTATGAAACTTATGGCCCCTGGCTCAGGCCTGTAAGGTGAGGCCTACATGGTCATACAGTGAAAATCTTTTCTACTCCTATATATAAAAACTAAATGCATGGTTATGATTTCCATGAAGCCCTCTACTTAGATTGTGAAATTCATGGCTCCTGTATCAGGGGTTCAGTACCTTGGGCAGAGTTAATATGCACATATAGTTAATATGTATTAAGTCTCAGAAATTTTCTTTACTTGTTTTAAAAAGGGTAGTGAATGCTAAAATGATTGATATGCTTCAAACTTCCATTTTGTCTTCTTGTGTAATTGAATAGGAATTGTATGCATATTTTTAAAGATGATAAACATGTGGATAAAAGAATCTACATTGAGGCTTAAAATGTAAATATGAGACTCTCGGTATGGGGTATGATACTCAGGTGATCGTTAAGGCCTGTAGGCGTCTTGCTTGGTCTTTGGAGAAAAAGAAATTATCGTGTGCCTGAGTTTCTTACATGTACATCCCTAATGAATCCCTCCAAATTTCAAGATAGATTAAGATAATGTAAAGGCAAAGATAACGAACAGAGATCAACCTCGTAAGTCCTAAATAGAATACAAAAACAAGAGTTGGGCAATCACGGACCCCTGGACACACCAGAGGTCACTGGTGGGATCAGGTGCCTAGGAGGAGTAAATATTCCTTGTTGACCGGTCACACCCGCCGTGAGCCCATAGTCTTGATCAGGTAAACGGAACAATCCGTAGTCAAATCAGTGTGTGAAAAACGGCTTAACAATGGCTATGAAACACATCAGACAGCATTTGACTCAATGGTAGGTCATATTGGTAAACTAAATTGTTATAACGACCACAGAATTTACGAAATGCTGCCTCTAAACGTGACTGTTGCAATCTCTGTAACAACAACTTGTCTGTAAGTAGCTTGCCTTGATTCAAAAACTGATCATGCGCAGAAAAAGCTCTTGTGTATCGAATAAGTTGAGAGACATACACACCATATGCAGGTGATGATGGAATATTGCTACATAAATATGGGAAGTTGACGATGGAGAAGCTGAAATCGTCCCGTTTGTCATAAAGTTGAGTAGTTCGTTTGCCGTTAATGTCAAAGTTCAATAAAATATCCAAGTACGAAGCAGACATGGAGGACTCTGTGGTGTCCTTTATTTCTAGTTCGTTCGGATATACTGAATCGACATATGAATGGAAAATCATTATTTATTGATAGATAAAACATCGTCAATATATCGAAATTTCGAATTAAAGGCCACCGCTAGAGATTTCTTCTTTTCATGTAGAAGCTTTTGAATGAATTCTGCCTCATAAGAATATAAAAATAGTGCAGCTAATAAAGGAGCACAATTCATGCCTATTTGTAAATAATGAATGAAACAACTTGTGTTATCAGTGCTAGCTTTTCATCTTCATTTGGTACACTGAACAAAATTCAGGTTGTTAATTTTCAGGTATCCAAATCCTAAGCAACAAAATGAATTTTTTCTTTCACACAAATATTTTCATATAAAAATTGTCAGTACAAGTGAAAACGGCCCTTCCTGTATGGGGCTTCAGATATAAATTGGCGAAGTTAACATCGCGTTTAACGTAATCACAATCCCCAAAAAACATACACAAAGTCGAGTGTAGGACAACACGGACCTCCGACAAAAGCGAAGGCAGGATCAGGTGCCATGGATGAGTAAGCATCCTCTACCGACCGGCCACACCCGAGTGAGAGTTATTGGCGACGATTGTGCTTGAAAATGAAATATCTGAGCTCCACCACAAGTAGTATTAATTATACGTGGTGACTCCGATACTATTCCATTTGTTTCTTTAGAAAATTGAATTCCCAGACATGTTTTAAATGAATTCTAGGATCTGAAGAAAAAACTATTTTATAAAGCCTCTAAAGATTTAAATAGAAAAGGAAAAACGAATTAAAATAAATTACCTTTTGCGCTAAGACGAAAATAACTAAATTAACTCCGGAAGCAGCAGCAAATATCCAAAACGTCATAGGCGCACCAAGTTTTTGGATCAAGATTCCTCCAAACAAACTTCCGCATCCGGACCCCAGACCCCAGTAAACTCCATGGAGTATGCCCTGCATGGTAGCTAGGTTTTCTTGTGGTATATCAGTGCACATGTACGCCGTCAGGGCACTCCATACTCCGGCATATGTACAACCTGTGGCGGGAAATTCAAACCCACCAGTAAGTCAAAGTCTGGCATTAATGTAAATACACTTCTGCATTTCATTCGATGTGTCTTTTATCGTTTCGTCGAAAAAATAAAATTGGTTTATCCTTTTTAACATATCTTCATTGTTTTAGTCATTATTGCTAGTGAAAAATATTAATTGAATTATAAACTTTGCGCATGAGAGAAATATATCTTTCTGAGGTTTTTATTTACTTGATATTATAATATAAAAAAATGGTAAACTACTGACAGTAAAAGAGTTAATATTTTTCAGCTATAATCCTTTTATAATTAATTAAATTTAATTATATTGAGTGGAAATTAATAGTTTTTGTATTTTAACCATTGATATGGGCTGGAGTAACCTTATGCTGCTCTCACACTATGCCGATATCCTTGCGAATGAAAAATTTGGCGTTCGCAGAAAATTCGTCAGAAATAACAAGATTGGGGTTTAAAATATTTGAAAATCATCAAGGCTTAAGATCGTTTACAACTGTCTTACCAATCTTTATGAGTGTTTTTGCGAATTTAATGAATTCCATACGAACTTGTGATTTTTTGCAATAATACAAAAGAATTTCTTACAATTAATTTCTGAATGATACAATGCCTTTACGACCTTATGAGTGCTTGCGATGATTGTTGCAAGTCTAACTATCAGTTAGAACAGCATGCGTTGCGATTTTTTAACAATTCTTTTTCGAATACCTTCTTTTTAATTTAGTTTTTCATGTTGGAGGTGGGAAAAATGCTGGAAGGGTCAAGGCAGAGCGAAATCGGACAGAATTACATGTAGTCCTACCAAAGATGACCAAATGAAAACAAACAAACAACAAACATGAACAGAAAAGCAATAAAACTCAAGCGGAAATAATAAATTCCGATGTTTGAAATCCGTGGACAATCGTGAAAAAAAATTGACGTCAAAATTTTGCCCAAACCTTTCACAATCCTTACGAGTGTTTGCGGTTGTGACGAGTATTAAAGGAATTTATTAACGATCAATGCAAATGGCTTGCCATCAATACGATTGGCTTAAGAATGATATGAATTATTTACGATTGGATTGAGAATTTCAATTCTTTGCGAATATTAGGAGCATGTTTCTAATATTCGTTAAAACTCACGAACGGCGACGATTACTGAGAGTGAGTACGAATGTCTAGCGATAGCTATACGATCATTGCGAATGAGCGACGAATGACATCTTATGTCAATCGCAAGGATATTTGGCATAGTGTGAGAGCAGTATAAATAGTGACAGCGTTACAATTTTGATATAATAGGTAGATGTTCTCGTGTTCCATATCTTAACCCTACTAACACTTTTACAGAAAATTCTCTTCTCATTTATTTCATTGTCTACGACCTTCATTCGTTGCACAAAAAAATATTCTATATTATCGATTACCAGGTATTTTTTAAATGCGAAAATAGCGGTGTGTGTGTTACCTATAATAATACAGGTTTCAGAAATCGATAATACTTCTGATACAAAAAGCAACTCATAGAATTATGTTACCCCCCCCCTGTTTTTTACTTTGATATTTTACGTTACTCTTATCTACATGCAATAATGAATTAACTAGATGCAATCCAATAGTAAAACATCTAAAGAAATGCAAAAAGGACAATGCATATGAAACAAATATTTATTTTAATTCCACAAAGAACCCCACCCCAGCCCCATTGAAGCGGATACAAACAAACTAAAATGTAAATTTACTATCAAAGGGGAAAGAAACAATACAAACCTTGAAAAACTTCCACCGGTAAAACTAGCCAGGGATTTGTGACAGATGCGAATACACAGAACCTACAGATATATCCAAATAATCCCAACGCCATGAAGGTGGAGTACGATACATATTTAAAAACGTAGAACACGCCAAAAAACATCAGAGCCTCAGAGACACAGTTTACAACAGAACCAATCCCCACAAGGAATTGGGTAGCACCTGAAAAAAAAAATAGAATACCAATAACTAGAAAGATTACAAGTATGCAAAGCAAAACATTTATCTTATAAATTATTAGATTGTGTGCAAAGCAAAATGTTTAATATGTACATAAATCATGAAATATCAATCGGTTTTAAAATATGTAGGGATATCATTTTTGTTTCTAAAAAGCGATGTGAATAAATGCACTATAAATATGTGGCTTGCTATATTTGACAAACAGTAATGAATACTGGTATATCGTTCTATGCACAACAGCTTGCCAGAAAGAAGATATCACTTTTACATAAATCGCGCTCACTCTCCAACTATCAAATTGCACGGTGCAAATGCAATGCCGGATCTAGAGGGTTTACGGGAGATTGGACTCCTCTTTGGTTGAATATTTGAAATAAAGATTGACATCTTTTGCCACAGCAAAATAATATGCATGTTAACTTTAAAGGATTAATAAAATAAACACAGTTTTATTATTTTTATATGAACATGAATTTATTTTTTAAATAATCTTTACCTAAGTTTTCTAAATGCCAGTAAAGGAATCCCCATATAACACCATTTGCCACACCCATGAAGAAAGCTACAAACAGCCACGAAGCGTAATGGACCGAACGGAACAATTTAAACGTCCCCATCACTGCAGGAATTGGTTTTCCGTTAGATTTATCCTCTTCTTGTTTCTGTGATATAAACAAAGTGGTTACCGAAAAAATGCAATCCAAGAGTTACGGAGTATAGACAACATTAGCGATATCTCACCTTTCAAAATTTCTGGTAGGATGACACACTTGAAAACATTAATAAAGGAAAGCAAACTTATAGTTGTGGACACTGATATTTAAGACATTTTGATTACAAGAAAGATTGCAAAATTAGTCATTTTCCTAGTGGTTTCAAATTTGTTGTTTATGAGGATTGGGCAACCAATTTCTAAAAGGAAACGTTGATGTGTACTACAACCACCGTTTGTAAGACTACAACTTCACGAAATAAGCCACTTTACAAAATATCATAACCATTGAACCATTGATTTGTGAACTGTATCGTAAATCGTAAAATCGAGTTCAGAAATATAGTGATTTTTTTATTATGCCATATAATAAAACAATAACGATAAAACCAATTATTAAAAACCAATCCCCGCCCCCACTAAGAAATAAACCAAGAAAAAAAAAAAAAAAAAAAAAAACAAAAACAAATCAAAAAACAAAAACACCCCCCAAAAAAACAACATTTAGTCCTGCCCTAGTGTCAGAACCTATATCCCGGGGATCATGAAATTTTAAATTTTGGTAGAGCCATTCATGTTCTACATGACTATAGCTAAGCAAATAGTTTTTCTTACATAAGTGCGGTTGTACTGTAGAGAAGGGCAGCTTTGAAAATTTGTCAATTTCTGATATTTTTGTTCTGCTCCTAGGGCGCAGAAGTCATGAATCGAGGCGCACTCCCCTTGTCCCAGTGATGTTCAACACAGAAGAGAATTGGAAAGGTAGTTATTCTGAAAAATGTTTCTTTTGATGACACACGACGGATCGAGGCGCACGACGATGAACTCAGATCAATAGCAATAGGTCACCGAAGTAACACAGGCACCTAAAATTTTGATATTTTTAGTTTGTCTATAATGAACAAATAAATGGCGCTCGTGAAATGAGAAACTTACTGGGAATTTATACAGAAGTGCAGCAATAAATGTGAACACCATACAACCAGCAAAGAAGTAAAAACAGATTCTGTAGTCGCTCCTCTGGATGCTGATTCCACAGATCTCAAAACTAGACCTCTCCAGGGCTACCACTCCTCCGGCACAAATTGAACTGGGCAAAATAGAAAATACTAATTATTGTTCCATCTGCAGTGTTCATCAGTTTTAGAATTATCATTAAAGGGACTGATTCACAATTCTTGATCAAAACAGTTTTGTTTTTCATTATTGATATTAAAAATAAAAACATTTTACAGCCAAAATTTGGACCTTCTGAATGCAAATAAACAAGCATTATTTTAGCCCTAGATCTGCGTTATGTTTACAAAAAACAAAAACAAAACAGTGAAATATTAATTTAAGATCGTAATTTTGTACCTTTTAAAATGGCACATTTAAACTAAAGAAGACTTGAAATGCAATTCATGTAGACATATTTAACTTAAAAATATCGATAACCATATATTTTGGAAATTTTGTAAACAACAGCATCCCCCAATCTTTGTTTACACATTAAAGAATAAAATCCTTACAATAAGCTTCTATCATGATGTAGAAGTTTGATTTTTTGGTGAAATCTTTAAAACATAATAGACAGTAGATTCTGATCATTAAAAGTGAAATACAAAAGTTGGGGCAAAATCGTGAATCAATACTTGAACCACTGAGAATTAATGTCGATTTGGCGGATTATTGTTTATTCTTTGACTGATTGACGGTTAGCTAAGAAGTTCTCTTCAAAAGTGTTTCTTGAGAAGATGTTTTAGACACACAAGTAGGGGAAAAGTACCCTTTCTAGCGCAGTAGCCTCCCATAGGGTTTGTATAGGGTAGCCTCCCAAGGTGAGAGGCTATATATGACGTTGTCCTCCCATAGAGTTATAATGGAGTATATCCTCCGTGATTGTGTTGAGAGGCAGTCAAGCGCAACTCAGGTAAACGTGGCCAGGCAGAAGATTCGCGTTTCCTTCTGCAGCAGCAGCAGGATTTCAATATATCTCCTCCACCAGCAGGATTTCGCTTTACCTCCCCAGCAGAATAGTAAAATCCAGCTGCTGCTCCTGTTGCTGCTGGGGAGGTATAGCGAAATCCTGCTGCTGCTGGAGATACATGTATATTGAAATCCTGCTGCTGCATGGGGAGAATAGCGAAATCTTGCTGCTGCTGCTTGGAGATATACTGAAATCCGTGATGCTGAGGAGATACAATGAAATCCTGCTGCTGCTGGGGAGAGATATAGCGAAATCTTGCTGCTGCTGCTGGAAGATATACTGAAATCCTGATGCTGAGGAGATACAATGAAATCCTGCTGCTGCAGATTTGCGCCCTGATGCTGATTAAGATTCACAAACTTCTTGCTGATTCCTTTAATTATAGCTTGCTGGTGCTGAAGATGTGACTTTTAATGATTCAATAAAATCTTGTGTTATCGTTGCTGTTGCTGCTTAAAACATAAGTAATTTCCTGCTGCTAGTTCGAGAACTAGTAAGGTCTCATCCAATCAGCTGACTACCAAGAACGATTTACTCAATATCACGAAAGAGTTTGTTCGACAATAACAAAATAATGATCAGTGAAATACAAGAGTAAATGTATGTAAATAAACATCAGTTTACTTGTCAATCTTAAATGAAGGTCATGTAAAACAGAGGAAACGCGAATCTTCTGCCTGGCCAGTTTACCCGAGTTGCGCTTGACTGCCTCTCAACACAATCACGGAGGATATACTCCATTATACATGTAACTCTATGGGAGGACAACGTCATATATAGCCTCTCACCTTGGGAGGCTACCCTATACAAACCCTATGGGCGGCTACTGCGCCAGAAAGGGTACTTTTCCCCTACTCACACACCCTATCTTTACCATTTCTTTCTGGTTTTTCGACACTTTTTCGAAATATTTCTGCAATGAATATAAAATTGTGGCACCGGCTTGACTTCGGGGTCATGGTTTCTTCAATGCACGATGCTTACGTATTAATTTGAACAGTGGTACCATTTATAAACTTTCTTTTTCTGGGTTGGAATGTGTTTGTCTGGATTTTTATTTCGATTTCATTGATAGAACTTCAAACTCCTGTGGTGGTAGCAATGTGGTATTCTCTTGGAGAAGTAGACAGGCAAAGCCTACATCCACTTCTCTTCGCATGCCTTCATTTTTGATTCTGGAAAACGTGATGGTGCCGGAAACGGTAACGGTTTACACACCAATCGACCTTTCAACTCTAATATGCCTGAAACTGTGTAACAGATTTCTACAACATTGATGTTAATGCATGCATCTGTCAAAAGGAAATCGTTACTTGCTTGCTGTTAAGGAAGTTAGCTAAGCTACTGAGCTTTTGATCACAACTGCGCAGGATGCTGTAACTTAAGTATTTATTGGTCCAATACTGATCTCATTGGTGCAAACATATTACACTTCTACAACTGAACCCTACGTAATTGAAAATTTTTGTGTCAATTCAAATTTTTAAAGGGTTTGGTAGGGACTATATTTTGTGGCGGAATCATTGATTAATCAAAAAGAGCTAAATATGCGTGAATTTACAGTTTCTATTTCCTCCAATATACCTTCTTTCTTTTACACCCCTATACAAATATGTCAGTTTTTAAAATTTATGATACAAGTAGCTGAGACTTGAAACTAGTTCAAATATTGTAATCTATCAATTTGGTTGATGCATTTTTTCAAACAGAACACCGAATCTTTAAAAAGTCTCAAGTCAATTTACTCCAAATTCTGTGTAACAATTCAGTAATTTGGCCAATGATTTATAAATTTGATTCTAACACCCCCCCCCTTTTTAGTTTCATTAAAATTTTAAGACACGTCTTACGTGAAATACATTGTATTAGGAATTGACATTATTTCTCCTGGGTTTTTTAAACTCTGAAATTCGATAATATGATTTTGTCCGTATATCAAGCGCAAAAGGGTCATTATTGATTTCCATTACAAGTATTAAACCTTCTTTTTATATCTGTATTGTAAGAAAACATGATTATGTACCTGTTCTATGTAATGATTGATATGTGTTGAATATGGTTTCCTGACACCAATGGACAAAACAAGTTTAAATGAATAAATCTAATTTTTAAGTGCAATAATGTCATGTTTAAAACTCTGTAGCTAAACAAGCACGACAACCCCAGTTTTTCTTTTTAATTTTCCATTTCTCCTTCAAAGTAGATATCAAAAATACACTTTCCAAAAATCAAATCTCAGGTGCGAATCTCTTTAATCCATATACACAAGTTCCCTGTCCCGGGTTTGAATTGTGTGTCAAGGTATCCCACTACACTTAGGTTTTTACTCTTTTTGACACACCGTCACAAGATCGTGCATGATTTACATGTAAATGCTTTATGAAATTGCTTGCTTTGATCTCTTTTGTTGTATCATCATAGCTCAGTAGGTAAAGCGTCGGACTGGTACACTGTAGGTCTGATTTCGAATCCGCCAGGGACTTTTGTTCATATTTACTGAGATTTTTTTTTGAAAATCATAGTTCCATATTTTCAACCTTTTTGACACGTATACTGATCATATATCATCACATCTTTCATAATCAAATCATTTAGTGTTGCATTGAGAAACTTCTCACAAATGTACTGAACCTTAATCCTGATATAAAATAATTGGAAAAATTAATAAACATGCTTTTTTTGTTCTCAAAAAGGTTTTTGTTTTAATTAAAAAGATGTTAATAGGAAAATATGTCTGAATAAAAGCCTTTCTGAGAAGCGAAACGTCATTCTTTCCGACTGCGGATATTTGTTTTGAACTTGTGAAAATGAATTAGCAACTGATTCTTTTGTGACAGATGCATGCATTGATGTTAAAATTGTGGAAATAATCTGTCTAGGTTTTTTTTTTGTGCTTTGTTTTTTTAACATACAATGTATATCCAAGACATGGATTGGTGTGTAAACCGTTACCGGTTACCGGCATTTACACACTTTCCAAAATCAAAACATGAAGGTTTGCAAAGAGAAGTGGATGTAGGCTACATCTACATGTATATATCTACTTCTCTATAGAGGTCAGCAGTGTGTTTGAGAGGGCACAATGTCACAGTCATTTTCCATTGGAAAATGTCCATTGGTGTTAATAAACTTAGGTCCCCTTCAACCAAAGATGCCACGTTTGTACAACGTTTGGTAAAATTAGACAATTTATATTCAAGAAGGAACTGAAATTTGAAAGGTAAACGGTGACAGCGGCCAAACTTTGTCATTCTAACCTGTGACTCGGGTGCAACGGTGAAATTATTTTGAATTTGTCGTCACCAAATTTTGCAACTTGTTTCATGTGGAGGGATATTCGTTAATTGTGTGGACTTTGCAATATTTTTTATAGCATCAAAATTCGTATATACATTGTATCTTTATAAGTGTTAGTATCCGCATGTTCAGCTCTAATCCGTGTACTTTTAATACTCTTGATTTTCCCACGTAGGGCCAGTCCTGGCTTTGTAATCAAACATATATTTTCATATTGGTTTTTTACTTTCATAATGTTCGTGATTAGGTTTTTTTTGTTACTCATTTTTCGTTGGATAATCTTGATGCCAATCAAGTAGTGATGCACATTACTGTTGACTTATAAATATAAAATGAAATACTACATGTATATTGCTATTGACGAAATATAAAATGAAATGACTGCCTTAAATCAAACTGACATTCTGATTTGGAATGATACTTACAGTGCCCCAAACCCCAAGGATCCCCAACTTCTTTGGACGCCATATTTATTCAAATTTTTGTTCCCGAGGTGTTCAAGGCAACCAGAGTCAGCGAGTGAGGAAGTTGGAGACTGAACCAGTTCTCCTAGTATCACCAACACAAACACGATGTTGAACACTTTTTGCAAATCGTCGGAGTCGAACATCCAACCTCTGTTTTCCAACAACTTGGTGTAACTGCTCGGGAGAGCCTCCTCAATTGTCAACACACGGTTCCTACCTACAGATATGTCATCACCTAGAGATATATTCAGTCCAATATCCCCGCATTTATTCTCTGTTACACGGGGTGGTGTCACGAACCCTATACCCATGATAAACACCACCCAACCAACGGTACTAATCACAAGCAGGCCTCTGCGCATACGCCATCGGTCAGCGCAAGTTCCCCATAATGGTCCACTACAGAAGCCTAACAGGGGTCTCACTCCAGCCAAAATTCCTATTTCTCTCGGACTAAATCCTAGCTGTTTCAAATACAGCGACATGAAAGGAAAAACTGCCCCCAATGCTCCAAAGAAGGAGAAGTAAAATAGCTTGAAAGGTAGAAGGTCGGGTTCCAGAGCACAGAAAGAAGTCTTTTCCAGGCCATTTTCCGGACAGTTTTCGTCCTTTTTTGAAACTATCGGATCTTTATCTTCCTTCATAATTGTTACTGGTTTTTTTTTATCAGGTTTAGTTTACTTTTACTCTGTTGTATAATTTTCTCCTATCGGAAACATGATGTGTCTTCACTTTTCAAACACCTGCGACAATACTGTTGTATACGACATCTCTCCCCGTTCCACACTCCGGTTAGTGTTACTATTCTCGCCGGTATTCGCCAAATCAAATCTCTTCCATCACAGATCAGCATTCCCTGCAATTAGGATCAAAATTACAATACGGCAGTCACAGATTTTATACAATATCGTTATTAACGTAAACAGCTAACGTGCACTGGCGATGGAATTATAGGAATCATGCAAAATAGGCCTATTACTTGTGAGCGTAAATCCATTATTTAAATCTAGAAACTGGAAATCAAAGAGAGAAAAAAAATAGAAAGAAAAAACAACCACTTTTTAACTCTCCATTTTGAAATGATGCAAAACCCCAATTGAAATTTGACATCTGTTTGACTGAAGCTCATCTTACTATATAGCATTGCTTTTTACAGGATCAGCACACGGAGACTGGTAAAATTTACATATCCTGTTGGATTGATCACAGCTTTCTATCGTAATAGCTGCAGCAGATGTTTCATACAGAGCGGTAACTCATAAAATGTACCAATAGAGGGGTCTACTCATCCGCGGTGTAAAGAAAAAGTTATGTTATCTCAAACAATTAATACAGTCAACGTCTCTTAACACAACGCACACATGTATGTAAAGAAGGTCTTACTATAAAAACTATTAATGGCCTTCTTGCAAAAGCACTACATGTGCCTTAATTTCAACAGTGGGTTGCTCCATGACGATCGCTTTCAAAGAGAACAATTACTTAGGTTATGGCTAGTCATGTAATTCATTTGTTCAGTCTATATTATGGGAATATTTACACATATTTGTCATTTAATGCAGTAAGCAAACAATCGTTATCATTATAGTTTATGCCTCAAGATCGTTTATTTCTCATTCATTGATACCGCAATGTTTGATATTTAAAATTTGCTGCATTGCAATGCAAAACTTTTAGTATTATTTAGGAAATCTTGATTCTAATGTAAATAACCATTTGGGGAGGGGGGGGGGGGCATATGAAAATGACATTTGATTGAGCACGTATATAACGAGAGATGATTATAATTATGCCTGGAGAATATAAACTTTTCCTATCATCATATAAGTGTGAATATGGTACATTAACAACGCAAAACCAACGACCTATCCTTGTACAGCTGTATAAAGGCTAGTAATATATATTTCACACCCTATAGAAGTGTTACCAATATTCAATTATATTATCATCGCATTACAGTATCTCGTCTCATTAAACTGTACTTTTGCTTTGATTCTAATTATCATAGGTATAAAATATCGGTTTTATTGTCAATCCACGCGGTTGTGGGACCAACATGTGACTTTCTAGTTCCAGTCGTTCCAGTGGAAAGCAATAGATTCATAGGCCTTTATGATCCAATTGGGAAAGTCGCATTCGCGTAAGGAACGGATACAGAAATCAAGGCGGTGGCATAAATAAGCTTGGTTATTTGCGTAATTATTTTCCAAGGAGGTTTTTAAGATAATCAAGCGTAAAGGTTTTCCGGAAGAAATGTCACAACTCGATTTTTTTTTCATTATCTTAAAGACGTTTCTAGTTTGTAAGTAGCTTGCCTCGATTTAAAAACTGATCATAGCAGAACAAGCTCTTGCGTATCGAATGAGTTAAGAGACATACACAACATATGCAGGTAATGACGGAATATATACATAAATATGGGAAGTTGACGATGGAGAAGCTGAAATCGTCCCGTTTGTCATAAAGTTGAGTTGTTAGTTTACCGTTAATGTCTATGGTCAATAAAATGTCCGTTTACCGTTAATGTCTATGTTCAATAAAATGTCCAAGTACGAAGCAGATATGGTGTCTTTTATTTATAATTCGCTTGAATATATTGAATCGACATATGAATAAACATTACTATTAGTGGTATATTTATATATACCCGGAAAAACGCTGTCAATTATTTTTAAATATATTGAAATGTCGAATTGAAAGCCATCGCTAGAGATTTCTTCTAATGTGGAAGCTTTTGAATAAATTATGCCTCGTAAGAATATAAAAACAAGTTAGCTAACAAAGGAACACAATTCGTGCCCATGGGAATTCCAACAGACCGTTGGAAGACCTGATCGCCAAAAAACGACAAAGATACATGTATATTGTCAATGTGGAACTCCAGCATTGCTTTAATATCAGCTTCAGAGTACTTGTGCGTAGAATTAGAGTGGGGTTAACAAAGCAATTTTTAAAATGACTGATCACTAGCTATGAATATTTCCTCTTTCCATTTTTGTTGAAAAAGCAACTGTCTATAATGTCAAAAAGTCTAGTTTTTAATTGGTCGTGCAAAGTGTTGAGAAGTCATATATTTTAATGTTGTTACAGGGATGGATTCTATACAACCACAAACATGAAAAAAATCTACCCTAAAAAAATCATCAATTACTTAGTTCAAAGCAATATATACATACAATGATATAGGGAGAGTACAGTGTTTCCACAACACACCGATACTGTACCACGAGTATACTAACATAAGTGTTATATATACGTATTGAACATTTGACCTATACTTTACATAATGATCATAGCACATTATGAAACAACGAATTTGCACTTTCTAAGAATAGTAGCTTCAAATCAGGGGCGTAGCTAGCTATAAAATGATATGCACGCAGAGTCGGGACCGACCCTGTCCATCTTGAAGAGGTGACCTTCGGCAGGACAAGGCCGTAACCAGCTAGGGGGGGGGGGTGCTAGTGCACCCCTTTTCAAATGAAAATGCTAAAATCTCTCAGCCTCCTGGGGGCTCGCCCCCTGAACCCCTTACAATGGCCTGTCATGGACCTGAACAGCACCCATATCCAATGAAGATGCTAAAACTTATCAGCTTCCGGGGTCTTTGTCCCCTGGGGCCCCTACCAACAGTGGGTACCTACCATATATCTAGCATGCTCAAGCATGCACATCATTTTTTGCAAAAAAAAAATCCTTTTTGCGATTTTCCATATCATTAGTTAATCATCGTTACATTTTTCACCTCTAGAATATACTCTTATTGAATTCTGAGGATATTTAGACCACGCCCTCTCTTTTGGCTCCTGAAACTGCAAGCTATATTTTTGGATTTTGTTTCTAATTTAGTGCAACTGCGGAAATGGGTTGCTGTCATTGTGGACAATAATCTAGTATTATCCGAATTAAAGTAAATTAGAATGAATTTGGTTACTCCTGAGCCTTGGGAATGAAATTGACCAGAGGAGGCGGTTACCATAGTTACTAAA
Source organism: Ostrea lurida (assembly GCA_903981925.1). Classification (NCBI taxonomy): domain Eukaryota; kingdom Metazoa; phylum Mollusca; class Bivalvia; order Ostreida; family Ostreidae; genus Ostrea; species Ostrea lurida. The sequence goes on from CAJDSM010028249.1 coordinate 15,907, forward strand.
TCAAATGCATATCGTTCGGTCATAATTAAATACTTCAAGAATCAAATTATTTATATGTCCTCTCCACTTCATTTTGTTTCTTTATCAAGCTATCATCATAACATCGCTCCCTCAAGCGGCTCCTTTGTCCACGCCCCTTACTTATAATTATGCTCTCTGAATATCTAATCCTTTACTCCATTACAATACAAATTTAATAATTGTTGAAAGCGTCCACCTACTAGTATACCTCACTGATAACAGCCAATTTGCACAAACACGGCCTAAGTCACTCAGTATAGCATCACAGTTATTGTTAAAAAGACGGCTATGGCTACCGTTATAGACACACCAGCCTCTAATCCCCTCGCTACACAGAAGCCAATTAGCTACCTTTTACAAGCTAGTCAGGGTAAGTGTGTTAATAGGGCTTAACAACTCATATTAAACCATCGAAGACAGCAATTCAACCAAATGGGGCCAAAACGATTATCGACTTTCTAAATGCTGACTTTAAAGGTGACAGTTGGAAGTGTCCAGGCACGACTTGTTTGTGATCCTGCTCTTCCGACTCTCAGAAACCTCATCACTCACCCCCCCGCCCAGCAATACCGGCTTTCGTGTTCACCGTTTAGTTGAAAGACATACCCACCTATCATAAAGTAGTGGTTGAATGATTGCTCATAAATATAGGGAATTGAAGATGAACGAAACTTATAAACGTGCCTGTTTGTCATTAAGTTGAGGTGGTACTTTACCCTTAATGTCTATCGAAGTACGGATAAAGGTTTTTTCTTGTTTTAAATGATATGACATGCAAGACATATGTCATTATATCGAAGTATATAGAACTTCTGCCCGTCAGAACATGCACATCGGTTTTGGCCCTAGGTACGCACTGACCAAGACAAGCCCTGGACAAGCTGGGGCATATTAGCGACCCTCAAACCCCTCGCATAAGTCTTGTGCACCCTCCAATGGAAATTCCAGGTTACGGCCCTGTTGATTTGACGTTTTATGCTCCGATGTTGCAGGACACGTGCGTGTTGGTAGGGAGCTACGCGCTTGCAAATAAAAGTACGTGGGTTGTAAGGATGTTTCTATTCCTGATGCTACGTAACTGAACAAGGTAGATGACCTTGTCCAAAAAGACACCCCAAAATTAAGTGATATTCATCTTCGATTTGGTAAGAAAACATAACTTACAGTCACATTTATGTACGTAGTGCCAGTTTTATTGTACTGTATTGATCTACAACTAATGTATGTGCAGATAATCTATGTTTTAAAAGACAGTGAATTAGAATTTCCGCAATATTATATGAGGGAACACTGCCAGTGTCTTGTATAAGTGTATCATCTCGCTATGTTGCGATCTTGAGAGAACATACTGACAAGATGCACCAAAATCATTTTTAAACTATCAGAAGACCTATTCTCATCAAAACTGAACAAATAAAAATTAAAATATCAAGTGCACAATTTTACATTGAATTCAATATTTCTGGAGGGGGATAACTTTATAGCATCAAGGAAAATCTTTGAACAAAATATTCGAAGCCGAACAGAGTGATTCCAATATACATCACCCCTACTAAAATCTCTCTATTTCGAAGTCAATACTGGCAAAGGAAACTTTATCAATTCTTCGTAGCGGTGGTCTTGACTTTAGTTACGTACGTAACACTAGGTAAGGAATAAGAGATGCACTATTGCCTACAAAAAACCGCCGTGTTTAGTATAAGCTCCTACTGTTTCTCCAACACGGAGTTGTGGCCTCGGACACATATTTCTAATTGTACGCACTATTAGCATTGGTCAAATGACTTGCAGTAAAGGTTATTGTCTGGTCACTGTATGCAACCTTTAAGCCAAGTTAAACTTGTAATGTTCCCCATTACAAAATTCGACTGAATAAATATCTCTTCTATCTGGTCGCAATCAACAGTTGTGATAAGTACCATCTTCTAACATCCATCCATCCAAAGTTATTTTGCAGGGCCTTAAGAGAACATACATACGAACAGATTGTCCGCCAGATGTTCAAAGGTAAAGGGGGTAGATCAAAAGTAATATGATGTAGATTCATAATTATGCCCCCTTTGAAAAAAGAGGGGCATATTGTTTTGCAACTGTCGGTCGGCCTGTAGACCATGTGTTGTCCGCTCAATATCTTTTGACTCTACCAAACTTGGTTGGTACATGGGTTGTCATTAAAGAGTAGATGCTCCCTATTTTATTTTCAGGTCAAAGGTCAAGGTTAAACTGCTGGTCTTAACCCCATGTGTTGTCCACTCAATATCGTTTGACCCCTTTGTTTGATAGCACCAAAACTTGGTACAGTGGTTGTCCTTAAAAAGTAGATGATCCCAATCCCAAGATCAAAGTCAAAACAGCTGGTCTTAACCCCATGTGTTATATTTTCAATATATTTTGACCCCTTTGTATGATAGCAACCAAACTTGGTGCAGAGGTTGTTCTTAGATAGTAGATGTTCCCTATTGATTTTCAGGTCACGAGGTCAAAGTCAAAACCGCTGGTCTTTGCCCCATGTGTTAACTACTCAATATCTTTTTACCCCTTTGCATGATAGCAACCAAACTTGGTGCAGAGGTTGCCCTTAGAAAGTAGATGACCCCTATTTATTTTCAGGTCACAAGATCAATGGTCAAGATCAAACCGCTGGTCTTAACCCCATGTGTTATCTGCTCAATATATTTTGACCCCTTTGGTTAATAGCAACCAAACTTGGTAAAGAGGTTGTTCTTAGGGAGTAGATGATCCCTATTGATTTCCAGGTCACATGGTCAAATGCCAAGGTAAAACCACTGTTTGACCACACATCAAACTGCTAAAGATTTGTCATATCTGCTATTTCTTTTTTTTCAAACTTTTGACATCTAATCATGATGATATGGTCTTTTACCCTTATTTGATTTGACTCGCGAAAACAAGGAATCTACACCCTGAGTCACAAACCCCGTCCTAGTTATTGTTTGAACCCTTGACACAGGGAGCAACAAATTTATTATACTGGTAAAGACTTAGATTCTTATAATAAGTAAACGTTCATTTTATCAACAATACGTCCCAGAGGAAAAGGATATTTGAGAGATATTTTACGCTTTCTTTGTATGAATAACTGGAACCTCTTCACAATTTTGGTAGAGTTATCATGAATTGTCTTCAACATGTTCTAGAGTAAAGAGGAAGGAATACACTGACAAAATGACATGTTTTTCCTAGTCTGAACCATTGACCCTGCCGCAAAATCTAGGTATAGGGCCCTCTTTGCTATGCACTTAGGTTATATGCCACAAATTTTGGAGCATAACAAATTTGAAAACGTTTTCCTTATATGACGTATATCTAACCCAGCCCCGGGATCATGAAACAAACTTAGACTTAAGTCAAAATTTTAATTAACTGTAAAATGCTTACTTTTCAACTGAAATGAATAACAATTTTATTCTGGAATGATTGACTTCGGATTTTGACTGAAGCATATATATGTTCATGATCCTGGGACCCGGTCCGCCTTGGCAGTCTAGAACCAGGACTTTCACAAGTTATCTATGGATATAAAATGGCGAAGTAACAAAGTATCAAACGTAATCATAGTAAAAAAAACCACATACAAAATCGAGTGTAGGGCAACACGGACCTTCGACGAAAGCGAAGGCAGGATCAGGTGCGATGGAGGAGTAAGCATCCTCTGCTGACCGGTCACACCCGCCGTGAGCCCGTAGTCGAAACAAAGTAAACGGGGTTACCTGTCGTCAAATCTAGTATGAAAATGACAGTCTAACAAAGGGTATGAAACAAATCAGTCAACATATGATTTAGTGAATTTGTAATCGCAAACAAGGTCATTATAGCGACCGTAGAATTTGCGAAATGATGACTTTAAACGAGATTCGTTATAACCCTGCAACATCAACTTTTTGGTTAGTAGTTGGCCTCGCTTTAAAAAAAAAATCATATAATACATCTATGAGTAAAGAGCTATGGATATAATACAGCTTTTTAAAACAATGCATCATTTTATTGCTTAGGGGGCAGTGACTCTGAGATACATATTTCTCTTAATTTTCTACACATCAATATTGGTGACAATTAATCTGAATTTTTTTTCACAATAGCGACGCGCGGACACAGACATCCACACGCTACTTCGTGTTATATAAAAAAGTGTCATATGTTACACGCTACAGGATTAGATATCGAATTAAAAATATGATATTGGCTTCATGTATGTAGCATATTCAACTGACAGCATAAACCACCCAAAGGCGTGTTAGAAGTGTTTCTTCATTTAATTAGATAAAGGACTGAAGGGAATGAAATTTGCTAACATATCAAGAATAACATCTCAATGTAAAGCAGATACGTATCTCCAATACTTGAACCGTGATTGAGAACAATTACTCCGGTACTGCTGGGGAGGATTTGAAAGCCTTTAAAATCACAAGGCGTAACAATTGATAAGTAAGCATTCAATATGTGGATTTTCGCTTATAAACATTAAATGTACATGTATATATTGAATGGGGTCGATTCCCTAGCAGTCGAAAAATAATTTAAAACACCTTTACAGAACTGGGATTTCTTCAGCTCTCTCTTTTTTTTCCTTTTGGAGGATAATACCCCGCCGTTTTGTCAGCGTATGAGTAGTAATACATGTATATAAATCACTAATAATGCACATCCGCATGTTTGCAGATTTATTCATGCATGAAATAAATAGGCTTGATTATTTTAACGATAAATTCGCCTCAGGAAATTTCATTTTACTGCGTCTTGACACAATCTATTTTTAGATTGAAGTGTATGTTAATACCTAATCAAATTTAAATCATTAAATCGAATGAAATATAAAAGAAAAACACTACTTACACTGTGTTTATTTTACATCCAGAAATCGTTCTTTCCATGTAATACGCGGCTAATTAAAGCAAACATATGTTCTTAGGAAAGTATATATATCAACCATTAAAAAATCATGCACTGCAGTATTCATTGTGTGTAACTGTTAAAGAGGGAAAAAGATAGTAGGATTTGCTGATATCAGACAGTGAAATAAAAATCAGGTAAGCAATTGAAACAGAAATCTAACCTTTTTCTCCTTGTGTATACACATCACTCATATCCTGCGGCGTATGCGAATGCGAATGTGAATGACAGGCAAGTATAGTCGTCGCATCATGTGACGTTTCTTTGGCCTTGAGAAGCGAGGTCCTTGATCTCTTTGTAGTTTAAATCCTATCAATGGTAAGTTTTATATGGAAGACTGTACTACAACTTTATTTTAAGGTTTTAAAAAAAATCATTAAACTGCAAGTTAGCATAAGATGTTCAACATCTTACTACATGCATTTTCGAAAGGAGTCTTATCTTGTGGAATTGGAATTGCACATTTTATTTTTTGACATTGTTCTCTGTTTTGGTTTTTACATTTAGAACGATGACTAAAATAACAATAATAGCATTTTTGTTCGTTATCTAGATAATAATTAACAATTTGCCTCTGTAATAATTGATCATAACCAAATTTTATATTGGTACACAAAATTCTGTTGATGTGGGATTTCTTACTACAAACATCTAATATCAGAGTGTGCAAATACAATGTACTTGAGAAAATCATGTCAACATTCCATGCTCACCGTAGTATTCATAATAAACTGTACTAGACCCCCCCCCCTTTTTTTTTTAAATCAGTCTGGATCAATATGCGCTTTCGGTTCATATTATATTTGTTAACTTTAAAAAAAAATTAATAACGTTTTCAAGTAAAAAAAAAAGTTTAAAAAGCACATTATACTTTAGTTGACATCAAGATTTAGCAAACTTTTGAAGGTTACTTGATTAAAAACAAAGAAATGGATTAATGATTTTTGGCTTCGTATACAAATATAAAACTCTTGAACAAAAATACATGTAAGGGACTCGTAAAGATGTTCAAAACTTAAAATATATTGCTCATCACAAGTTTTTGGGCTCAGTTGAGAAATTATGAGAATAAATTATATCCTCTATATTAAATTGTTATTCATCTTATTGATTAAAATAGTGAATTAGTCTAAATTTAGTTTTTGAAACAGGTTGGTTTGCAGCATGCGTCTTTAATTAAACTATGTAAATGTTAGAAATATATTTTTGTAGAAATTCTATTCACTGGATACAATGAAATATTTGATGCAGAAATTAAATGTTGCCAAGGGCAATGACTTCTGTTTTTGATATTTTCTCTATTATATGTTTATTAAACAATGTTTTCCCTGGTGTCTAAATAAAATAAATCAATATAAACTCGTACAATGTATCTTATATACAGCGGCAGCTGTTTTTAAACTGCTAAAATTAAAATGTTGTCACTTTAATAAGTTTTTCATCTTTTATTTTGCTGTTGAACGAAAATGTGCAATTTTCTAATGTTGACATATTACATTTTTAAGAAAAGGTGGCAACATATACATTTTCTTTAATCCTACTTAAACTCAATTACATGTATTTTAGATTTTTTTCTACTTTGATCTCGTAACAGTACGAGTATTTATCTACCTCAAATTCTGGCTGTTATCAAGTAAACACATTTCGTATTATGCTGTATTCAAAACCAATAGGCGTAAATTACATGAGCGTTGAATAAAATCGTCCGTGTCTGTTGCAACAAAGAGGTTGTTACATGAAACAAACTGGCACTTTTTACATACAAGATAAATTGAATATTTAAACTTACTCACAGCTTTTTGGTATCATGCTACCGAAAAACAATGCTTGAATTCTTTGAAATTTTCAGCATAAAGTTAAATGAGATGCATTGCCATTATTGGTATAATAATGTTACACAAAATCTATAACCCCTGCAATTGATGTATGTTGGTACATGTATATTGGTTACTTCCTTCCGTCTGTCCGAAAATATCCACCGCTGGTCAATGAAGAAAAATTTTAAAAGAATTCGCTATATATTTGCATGAAAATATTAATCCGATTGAGAACAAATCTTTTATCTCACTATATCAGAAATCTTTCTGGCCCAGTGGTTCTCGAGAAGATTTTTAAAAAGAGTTCCCTATATAATCATATGTAAACCTTGTCCCCATTGGGGCCCATCGTACACCCGGGGTCATGATTTGAACAAACTTGATCTCCAATATATCAGGAAGCTTCATATAAATTCAGCTTTTCTGGCGCCACAGAAACTGACAGATGTGCTCTCTATTTGATATTTTACTTAATATGAATATTGACTCTAATGGCAGACTGACAACTATATTATGATACACGTGATGACTTTGACTTGCAATCGTCAACTTTCTTTTCTATGTAGTAATTGTACCACAGACCACGGAACATAGAGTAACAAAATTCGAAATATACCAGCAATCGTGTCTCCATACGTTACAGGTCAAACCACTTTGACGTCACAAGAGCAACGACCTTGGAATGCTAGTGGCCGACTTTCCAATCGTGGGAACAAACATTTTTCAGAACGGGCCTCCTTGAAAACATTGGATTGAAATGTTTCAATCCACTTATTGTGCACATAATGTATTATAATGAAAACGTATTCAGAACGAAAGTAATGGGTTAGTAAGATAACTACAGGCTCACGGCG
>CAJDSM010028251.1:0-11695 GCA_903981925.1 Ostrea lurida
TCTCACTTGACGCAGAATTAGACAAGCGCATGGCCAAAGCTTCCGCCATCATGGCACAACTGAGCAAGAGAGTGTGGACCAACTAGCAACTCACTTTGAACATCCAAATTCAAAGTCTAGCCAGGCATGCGTATCAGATAGCCTTCTGTACGCAGTGAATCCTGGACAAACATACGCCAGACAAGAGAACCGTCTGGAAAGCTTTGAATTCATATTCGCTGTCTACGACGAATTCTCTGCATCAAGTGGCAGAACAGGGTCACCAACACGAGGTGCTAGAAAAAGCGATCAGCATGCATCTCATGCTCTGCCAGCGACGACCGGTCGTCCAGCTCTGCGCTTCAGGGATGTCTGCAAGCTAGAGACATGCAATTAATAGACATCAACTCCAACACCTGGGAATCGCTCGCTGACGACCGCAGTGGCTGGAGATATGCGGTGAGGGAGGGAGTCAAGAGAGGCGAGGAGAGGAAAAAGAAGCGGTTTGAGGAGAGGAGAGCAAGGTGGAAAGAGAGGTAGCAAAACCAAGCACTAAACCAACAGTCAAACTACGTGTGCGTCAACTGCGGTAGAGACTGTCATGCAAGGATCGGGCTCCCGAGTCACACCCGTCGCTCTCTACAAGACTGGGACTTCAAAACTACACAGAGCGCAAATCATCGTCTCCCGAGACGGAACATATCAAAATAATACTTTTAAACCACTTAGAGCAATTTCCGAGCACTTTAATTTGGGATGAACAGGGTTTTAAATGTTCACAGCAGGGATTCGGTTCATGGTGGGTATGATTCGACACCGTTTTACCTGCATAAGAAATGCTTCCTAGTTTTGAAATATAAACGTGATTTTTCTGTTGTATTACTCCCAATCCTTCAAATACTGCTTGTAAAAATAATAGCAACTGAACACTGTAATGTGTTAATTTCACGATATGCATCATACCTTAGCATGCCGATGTTCCGAGAAACATCGACCTTTCTAAAATAACCTCGAGTGACCTTTGTCTGAGTCATTTACCTGCTACTTATTTGGATGCATCGTCCGATACCTCACGGTGATGAATAAAAAAAGAAGACAAGATTAGCCATGGGTATCATACAATGAATTGTGTAATGTATGATCAATACTTCTTCAAACACTGTTGAAGCAGAAACCTTTTTCTTATATAAAGTATATGTTCTGAATGAACTTGACCTTTCCAAAATGATTTTGGTCCAAAAGTCCCGTCCCAAGGAATATATGATGAAAGGTTCGAGATACCCATTTATATAAAATACTGTCGAAGGAGAACATTTATGTTCTGAATGACCTTGACATTTACAAAATGACCTTGAGAAAACTTTGTCCACAAGTCCTTGTCTCAAACATCATTTGTGATGTACATATCAATTTCTGATGAAAGGTTTAGGACAAATGAGCTCAGACGTATAGACACAATGGCGACCTATATGTGCTCACTCCAGAATTGTCTGGTGCACCCCCCCCCCCCCCCCATTCCTCCAAAATCACTTTAAACTCTGAGGAGCATATGCTCCCTCTACTCCAGCATGCTAGAGGTTCACGGCGAGATACTTTTGACTTGGCACTGTGTATATAAGGCTACGTTAACCGAGGCTCTAACTTATGGGGAGCATTAAAAAAAATACAAAAAATCACTTCATATTTATTTATATCTTTAATCAATTTGTGAATGTCTAAATGTACACAAAATGTGAAAAAACAAAAACATTACAAAAGAGAAGTCATGATGAATTTGACATGGGACTTATATAAAAATCTCCAACTCACTCAACACATGACCTAACTACCTGAGCTAGTGAAAAAACCCCAAACAAAAACCGCTTCATATCACTACATCACCTCTCACACCTAAATCAGTCATCACAGTTACACCTTATTGTTGTTTTACTGATAATATACCATTTATTAGCTATCAGGTCATAAGCATCTTTTGAAATTTATATCTAAGCATGTACATTTTGGATTGACATTATGATAAATTTTTCAGAATTTACATTTACATGGGACAATTCTGAAAAATAGGTGACGAGCATCTCTCTGTTCGATTGTTTGTGAGGCTGTAGAGAAGATGGATAAAAAAAGTCAGTTGAGGTTAAATGTTCAAATTACCATTGCAATAAAAAATTTAAGTATTGTACTTCAAACAGTACAAGGATGTGACCACTTTCCATATATAATGAGGTACTGCAAAAACATCGACCTGAAACATGAAGAGGGTGACTTTTGTGATTTTATGAATATTGTTTTGGGATGGTGTTTTTGATAATTCTTTTAGTGATCTGATGATAATTTTTGGGAAAGAAAACCTTTTTGATTCTGCAGATTTGCAAATTTTATTGATACATTGGGGGGAAGGGGGCTGGCTGGCTTTTGTGATACTGCGTCACTGTTAAATTTTGTGATAACTACTGAAAAGTGTCCAAAAAAATTCACTGGGGAAATTTTTCTACACATAAGAAACAGTTAATAAAATGTATTTTCCCTCACTAATATTTCCATGGTTACAATACAGTAAACATATCTCGAGTGTATTTCTATGGAAACAGAATAACTATCAAGTCAGACACATAAATGTAAAACACAGCACGATTATCAAAGGGTAACAATTCATGATCACAATTTTTGTTTATATATAAAATCATGTTCTTACACATGGAAACCTCTCTATTTTCGTTGACAAATATATCACAATATAGTTATTATAAATCTCCAATAGTCTTGAAATATTGCACTTGACCCAAGTCATTTAAAAATAAATTAAATATTCATCTAATATTTATATTTCCTTGTCAAATAACACTGTACATTTGTAAATAATTTACTATACAATATGTATACAGAATTCTTTTTAAAAAAGCACACTAATGTGGTAATCACTGTAGATTTAACTATCGGCTAATCACTGTTATATAGATTTCATCATTAACCTTATCACACATTTCAGATCTGGCCGAAGCAGCCATAAAATGAATGTCAGTTGATTCACTTATCGTTGATAAAACTATAGAAATATTTGGACATTTATTGCACAGAAGATCAAAATATCACCAAGTTAACAATGTGTTTCAATTTTTCCTGAATGTTTTGTCGGATAAAACCAAAGATTTATCATTGAAACAAACCTGAATGAGTGGTCCGAGATCTATAAGAAGTTTAGTTTCCATGACAACAACACATGGGAGTTCCATGAAACACGTTACAGTAAAACAAATGATATGTGAAAATGTTTGCAATGTCTCTATCACTCAAACACAAAGTTGGCAGTAAAAAGCTCTCTCCAATCATTCCAATCACGTTGCATTTGGTAAAAGATGAATACGTACACCTTTACGGAATTTGGCTTTTCCATGTTAATTCTACATAACAGTTCTCCACACACAAAACATTGTGGCCTCATTTAAGCATGAATATAACACCACACAAAACCATTATTCATGTTTAAACTTCATAAATTGCTTTTTTTCCCTCATTCATAATGACCTGGATTGTATAAACTGTTAAACAATACACGAAGGAGTATAACTCACATTTGCTCTGTTTGACAGGCAAGCCATGCAGGAAACAGGACAAACAAAAAAACATTGATTCTTCCAATCAGAAACATCACAAAGCCTCAGTATGTGCTGCCCGCTACAGGAGAACATAACTAGTTTCTGACACAGTAATCCTATCGTCGTCTTGCCGACTGGTTGTCACATGGTGACCGGCTCTCCATACACATTCCCCTTAATTTATGACCGTCAGGACTCACCCGCTTGCTGCAGTAAGTTTGGAGTTCGCCTCCTGACACAAGAGTCTTCAGAGCTTATCACAGGAACATTGAGAAGTGCACCCGAGCTAACATTGGCGGGATTTACATCCCCCGAGTTGCCAAGCATGGGCTCCAGGGCCTCTGGTTCGTAAGAACACTCTCCCCCCGACAAGTCGGTGTCACTGTTTTGACTCTCTTTACTATCACTGTTGTGACTGATCTTGCGTGTTTTGGTGTCTGGGGAGGGAGGATTTTCATGGTCTACTACACTGGGATCAGGGGAAGGCACTGAGGGCAGAGTGTGGGTGGGGGACTGTCGCAGGGAGGAGGAGACACTGTCACATTGTATACAACACTCATCACTTTTTCTCAGAGATCTTGACGGCCGATCTCCGACCAAGGTCTCTTGAGAGTTGCTAGAATGATCTTGGCTGATGTGATCTGGGTGACGGTCGTTGCGGCTGTGAGCAACTAACGGACAGCTGTCTGTCAGGTCCTCGAGGTCATCAGCATCGTCGTGGTCCGTACTATCGCCCGTGATACGCCGGACTTCCTCGTCACACGCTGCCTCTTCTGCAGCCCAGTCAGGTGCAGAAAGTTCATAGGAATCGGATTCACACGTGCTGCTCCGCTTGGCCTGAGCCAGACTGTATTTGGAACTGGAATTACTGCAAGGAAGTGAGGGGTTAGGCAAATGCCCTTGATGTCCTTCGCATCTACGATGCTGAACTAATTTTTTCCTGCATATTGCAGGAGAATTTTGAGTCACTTGAATATTTGGCAAGGCAAGAGCGCTTTGCTCTTGTGAGTAATTTGATAAAGCATTGACTAATGCGTGAAGGGTGGTGGGTCTGAGCTGGACTCGAGCACCTGCCACGTGCTTCTCTCTCAGCCGGACCTTCTCTGCACCGCTACTCTGACTGCGATGTAAACATTTTAGCTTAATTATAGGATTGTGTGCTTTGTTCACTTTTGAGCCTTCCTCTCCATCATATAAATTCTTGTTTAGCGTCGGCTGAGACTGCGAGACTGGGTTATCACAGCTCGTCGCCATGCATCGAGATATGTTTGGAGTCCGTATTGGTTCCACAAGTGCCGCCGCAGGGGGACTTTCATATTCACAACTTTTCTGTCGCACAAGTTTTCTGTCCCTAAGTCGTTGTTTTTGCTGTGGGCTCGTCGATTTACGATGAGGTTCATCTGTCATTCGTGGAATGCCTAGTGTATTTTCATCGCCTGTATTTTCCACGTAACTGGAATTATCGGAGTAACTGGAGGAGTACGGGGAGGGGGGAACATCCAGACTGGATCCCGACATGTCCAGGCTGACCTCCATAGAACTGCCATAATTAGAAATAGTGATGTCCACTGGAACTAAATGACCTGTAAAGAGACTGCACTTTAAAAGCAATGAAAATATTTACAACTTTTACACAGTAATACTGATCATTTGCCATTAATAATTTTAGAATTCTCATGATGTGTTCAATGGTGATCTGTTTTTATATCTTTAAATTTTAGAATTTGTAAAAGGACCTGGGGAACCAATACCGTTATCGTCTTCAAATGGAGGCTCGTTACTCGGGGGTCTGAAGGTGAAGCTTGGCGGTAATGATATCTGTTTACAGATGGGAGTACGAAGTCTGCGGGAAAAAGCTGGCCTTGGAGTCCCAATTATTGCTGGAAGCTGGAACACAAACATGACACACATATTTTAATCTTCTACATTCACCCAGTAGCATTAAGAGATGTTATTTAAATGTTTAACACATATACACAGTGTAACACTATATGCAAAGTTTGGCCCCACCCAAATGTACGAACCTCTACCCCTGGGATTATGAAATTTAAAACTTTGGCAGAGGCTTTTCTGTTCCACTTGAGTATGTATCTAGTTTTTCAGACGTGTGAAGTTGAAGAGAAAATTTTTTAAATTGGTCAATTTTAGACAGTTTTTTGCCTTAATCCTAAGGCCCCAAGGATGCAGGAGTCTTGAAATTTTGCAATTTCTGTTCCAGTTGTTAAAAAGATGCTTTTTAAAACCAAATTTTGAAAGAATGGGATTGTTATCAAGAAATTGAAATACTTTATTGCTAATGCATACACTCAATCACTATATTTAACTTTTTGGCCCCATCCTGGAAGACTAAACATTTTCAACATAAACACTACATGCCATCCATGGCCAATTCTGAAGTCAGAACCTCTTCATTGGAGATCATGAAATTTACAATTTAAAAGTTCTTCCTGCTCTACATGACTACACTTTTTTTTTCTTACAGGTATGTGGTTGTAGAGAAGACTTTTGAAAATTGGTAAATTTTTGGCAGTTTTTGCCCAGCTCTTAATACCTCCAGGGTGCCGAAGTCCTGAAATTTACAAGTTTTGCGTCTCCCTTGTCCCAAAGATGCTTCATACCAAATTTGAAAAGAAATGGAATTATCAAAAAAAAGCTAAAGATGTTCAATGTGGTAGTGCATGACGGACGATAACCAATAGCAATAGGTGACCAGAGTGACCTCGGTGACCCCCAGAGTGACCTCGGTGACCCCAAACCTTGTGGAGACTCACCATCTGCTCCTCCTCCTTCTTCGCTGTACTTCCATCCACGTCGTCATCGTCCTCCTCCTCTTCCTCACCCTCGCCATTCTTATTCCCCTCAGCATTACCTCCATCATCATCCAGATATCTGTGAGACTCCTGACAAATAACAACATTCAAATCAATCAGCATGGGCAGAGGCATTCCCCTTGTCTAACTCCAATGGTCACATCAAATTCAAATTCACTTGAAAATTCCATTTTGTAGATATATAATATACATATTTACTTGTATGGGTCTATACACATATATTTACTTGTATGGGTGTATATATATATTTGCTGGGACAGCTTATTCTTCAATAAAATATTGTGATTTTTAATTTACTGATTTTTTTTCCCTTTGTTGTGAGGTACAGCACTGTACACAGAAACAAAATAAAAACAGAATGGATCGCTATTGACTATGGTCCGAACAGCAAGGCGTGTATTTCCGCTGTCTGCTTAGATCGGAATGTCAGACACACTACAGGCTACGAGAGAACATAAAATAATTGCTACACATTGAAGAATTATCATGACCGTTATTCAGCATTTGCTGCCTGTCATTTCAACAAATACAATCAAATTCTGAAGTACACAAAGATCAATGCTTGGAGCGTAGACAATTAACAAAAAAAAAAACCAAAAAAAAAAAACAAGAACGTAAATATCAGTTAGACAGCAAATGTGAACTTGGTAAAATCAAAACATAATTCATTCATCAAATTGGCTTTGCACTATATCTGCCAAAAAGAAAACCTTGACGAGTAAAATATGAAAAGAAGAAATAAAAAAAAAGCTACAAATTCAAAATGAAAATCTGCAGTATGACACTGAGGCATTACACAACAACAGGAAGTATTGGGAAGGGAGCATGCAATACACGCCAAGCGAAACACGCCCCCCTCACCTTCACGGCCAATCGTAGCATCTCATTATTTACACTACACTCCAGCTGGAAAGCGGCCTCGAGTTCGTCATCAATCTCCTTGTGTTTATATGTCTCCTGCGTTAATTACAATTAGTACAGAAAATGTCCACATGCAAAACTTGTTAGTTTATCACAGTATACTGTTATCACTGGTGTCAACGCTTTCTTCCTCTTTACATATAACTTAACTACTATTGAATATTAAAGCTGCTTCCATACAATTAAAAAAAAAAAAAAAAAATATTGTTGACATCAAGACCTTTTTAAATAAATGTACCACTTGACACTAAGATTCTTGGAAAGTGCATGATAAAGAAGTCAACTATTTCCAATTTTGTTGATGTGATTTAATATTCGAGAAAACCTTTTCCTAGACCCGTGAACGTAGTAAATCTGAAGCCACAAACTTCCATAGAAAATGCAAACATATGAAAGATAGCTCAAAAGTGCTTTTATAAGATAAACTTGCATTGGTGCCAGAATGTATTGTATCTAAAAAAAAAACAACTGGATTTTTTGCTGTATAAAATTGTGGATAATAATCTATAGTAAAACAGGGCATACAAATCTGTGTTCCAAGCCAAATTCAACAATTTATGAGATCAGGCCGATTCAATTCAAAATGAAAATCTTGCACTTTATTCGACATTGCCAAAAATAAAAGATTTTCATTTTTGTTGGTTAAATGACGCTCATCTTCATAAATGTAAATGCTTGTTGTTACAGATATCTCCACAGCAAAAAGGAAATGTAACGAAGTGATAAAATGTGTCATACTCTCTAGATGTCTCATGAGAACGGCCACCACCACATTGACGAGGACAAACTGGGCCATGCAGTACAAAGACTACGAAGAAGACGGGACGATGAAGGTGCTAACACAGCATTGTCAGACACTTCTCCGACGAGTCGCAGTCACTCGCGCAACGTGTCCTAGGAAATAAAACATAATCCATGTTCATGTATTTCTTGCTATATAATTTGAGCATCTCTTCTGCTCTGTAATTCCTTGGGATTTCTCTGCAATGTAAATTCTCTGACATTCTTGATTTGACTCCCTCGACCTTCATTATGCCCGTTCCGATTATCACCGGTTGCGCAGCCATGAAGCAGTGTGGAGACGCCATCCAAAGTCCTTAAAGTGGGCGTGTATCTCCAAACGGCTGCACAAGGTGGGCCTACCGAACATTCTGAAACAGATACCACCAGTTTTTCAAGACGCAAAACAGAATCAATCATACGTAGTATATTGTAACAGTCAGAGTGACCTTTTATTAAAGAAAGGTGACTCTCTGATACATTTTACCCAGAAATTTACTTTGATTTTGTTGGTTTATCAAAATAGAGATTTTACATTTAAGTGCTTGTGAAATACATTTTTTAACATTTATTTATTCATGGAACGGCAAGCGATTCATGAAAATTATGACAGGTTTATACTGACTGAATTAATAGATGCAATTTGCAATGCTAAATTATTTTTAATTTCTTTGTAATCGTCTAATCTTTTGTATACTTCGGAAGCTAACAGGAAGCATAATAATTTGTAATAATTCCCTAAATGTTTTGAGGATTCTTAACTTGAGTTTTCCCAGACTCCTAATTTAATCACACGCACTTAATCTGTATTATCACACAACTGCACTGTTTCCGGGTTCATAACGCAGCTTCGGAAAAACGATATGAACTCGTAACTTGGGTTCATAAAAATGCGAATTAGGGAGGTCAATCAATATATGAAAGAAAACAGAATATCGTCCTTTGAAACTGTTAACATTGATGGTAAAAGACATGTCAACAAGGTTGTTCTAAGAAGAGTCTGTGTCTTTTATGACGTGAAAATAAGTGCAACAGAAATTTCAAGCTTCTTCAAACTGTGACGTTGCAGACAATGTTAACATCAAATTGACGATGTCAAACAATAACAAAGCGAAGTCCGTTCATATTCAAGTAAGCTTCAGGTTTCTAATTCACTTTCCTTCTCTAAATTTTATAACAAATTATAATCATAACTTTTCTTTGGTTGAGGAATGCTATTGCGACTTCATGATATAAAAAAAATAGCAGAAAGAGGAGATCACATACTTGTAGAAGCACAAATATTCGTCATGGATTAAATTCTCGTTATTCGTTGGTAGCATAAATCAACGAAAATTAAATCCTACCGAATTTTTTACCAACAACTGTTTGATAATTACAGAGCGGTTGAATGACAAATAAATCCTGACGAAATTTTTCTGGGAATCAAAAAACAACGAAATTTTAACCGCGAATTTTGTGCTTCTAACAGTAATACATGATCTTGTGTTACCTAGTCTCCCCGAACAGCCTCCTTACTCCGAGGGCAGCGACGATGAAGAAGAGAAGGAAAATAGAAACGCCCTCAGGTTGGCCGCCTGCGGCAGGGCTTTGAATCACGGTGTTCCAGGAAGTGCACGAATTCCTTGGCCATCTTCAGTAACTTCAACACTGCAACATAAAAAAAACCAAAATGTCATAAAGAATTTATTCTCTTAAAGGCTCTGACATAAACAAGTTATTTAACAGATATTTGCAGATCATACAGTACCAACCACATCAAACTTTAAAGAAAGTCGACCAAAACAAAAGCTGGGTCTGCTTTCCGAGTTTGATTTATGTCAGCTGATCATAGGCA
The DNA here is from genome assembly GCA_903981925.1 of Ostrea lurida. Taxonomy (NCBI): domain Eukaryota; kingdom Metazoa; phylum Mollusca; class Bivalvia; order Ostreida; family Ostreidae; genus Ostrea; species Ostrea lurida. Next base: position 9,942 of record CAJDSM010028251.1, read on the forward strand.
CACACAGTACTAACCAGAATTATTCTAAATCCTAGAACTTAGTCTATAAACTATTGAGAAATTCTCCCCTCCCAAAGTAAAAGTTAAAAGAGACAAAGTACCGAGACAAAACAGAAGAACAAGACATGATTCCAATAAAGGACAAATGGAAGGGAGGGTGTGGCTAACAAGGATTATAGCTGTCTCATTATCCTGAATTGTTTGCTGCAAGGCTATTATATAGTATATGGGACAATAAAATTGTCAGTCATTAAAGTTATTAGCTATTAAAAGATAGAGTGGGCGTGGTCAAATTCAACAGGTGGGCGTGGTCAAATTCAAAAGGGGAATAATTTACATCAGGATTGAAATGCAAAACTCAAAACAAAATCAAAACTACCACACTAAAAAGCTAGAATGCTGATAATTTTACCTCGGGCATCCTGAGCACCCTCATGACTCGGATGATGGTTGGGTTGATAGGAATGACATTAGTTTTCATCTCCTCCAGAATGATCCCACAATGGACAATAAATCAACAATGAATATGTCCAGCTGGTTCCACTACAGAACAAATCAACAATCAGATGAATACAGTCACTTGTCATCTTACATAAACACTTGTATTACAAATCTGAATCCACCGACATATATATTAAGGTGAAGTGGAATAAAAAGTGTTAATTGATATTTTTCAATACTTTTCTTTTATGATGTCATTTTTTTGTAAACCATTTAGATTGACAGAGAAGAAAATATAGAGGAAAACCGCTAGACACAAAATCGATGATATATCAATTACTATCACAAACATAAAGAGATAATTAATAAAAGTGTTTTCTTGAGAGATGCATTGGTTAAAAAAAAGAGAAGAATTGAGTCTCATAAATAAGAAGAGAATTATATACTATAAACAACAAGTTTGACTACAGGTTGTGTAACATGCAAACTCAATCTGTTGTGCAATACCAGTACTCATCTTCAATGTCTACACTTAAATCATCAACTAGATGACATCAGAACTCTATAGGTTGTCTTGTTGACTCACGAAGAAATAGTATAGACTAATCTCATAATAGGGGTATAATGCAACTTGTTAATACGAAACAGAACTTTTCAATGAAGAGAATGTGTGTGCCAAAATAATGGTCTTTCTGATGGTACAAATGTTCAGTGCGGTATTTGACTAACTGTCGTGCATTAACAGGACCATAGACATTTAGTACTGACAGCTAGAGAGAGTGCAGTACAAATAAATTAGGTAAGATTAAAACCTCTGAAAAAAAAAATAAGAACAATTAAATGTGTTAAAAGTGACTTAAGCAAAAAATTAATTTAAAGTGTAAAAAATTTCCTGTTACCTGCTACAGAAGCATATTGAAGGAAAATATACGAACAGGTCAGATTCTGGTTTTAATAAAAATTAAAAATTTCCTACAGTCCTATACACTACAATTCCTTCTCCAAAGAAGGTATCATTTGACAAGTGTTTTGAAACATTTTCTTTGTATTATTTCTCTCTGTATTCTGCATCTTTACATTTACTGTAAACTAGCTTTTACTTGCCTGTGAGAAAATGTCACAAACACTACTTTCTTACAAATAGTTGTGACCAGTCATTATGTTGATTATCATAGAAAGCAAATACTAAGGCTCATCCACCATTAATACTTGATGTGTCAACCATCCGTTTCATATTTATGCTTTTGCTGACCATTTCATCGACCATATAGGCCTATTTAATTTGTAATAAAAACAATCGCCTACAAAAATTC